>OU015492.1:230404505-230509505 GCA_907164885.2 Dolomedes plantarius
TGGTTTGACATAAGATGCTCGGGGCACTTCTGGGTTGTTCTTGTTATGACTTTCCATCGCCGGCCCTGCCCACTCCAGAGCATCGGAGACCACAAAGTAAAAACTAAAACTAAAACTCTACTAAAACTCAGAAACTACACTTTTTGTTTGTTTTTTGTTTGCTTTTCTTTATTTTTTTTTCGGAAAAATGTTTACAAAATTTTAATTTAAAGACAATCATAATAACGTAGAATCGATTTTTTTTGTTGTTTCAAATTTCTCATGACAATCCTCATTGTTGCTACGTTACAAAATATTTTCAAATTCTGTCGTTCGGAACAGTGGCGCACGCAGGATTTTTTTTCTTGGGGGAGGTGAGATGAATGGATAAAAATATTTATAATGCATGGGGGGGGGGGCAGGAGATGAACGAATAAAAATACTTATAATGCAAAATGAATATTCTACTCCTTTGGGGGGCAGTGCCCCCCCCCCTGGGTGCACCACTGGTTCGGAAAAATATCATTTGCAGTCTGACAAGTCAGTTTAGCAAGCCAAGATGACATTAATGATTTGATATATTTTTTTTATGCTTCATTCTGAAGCTTCATCATCGAAAGCCTTAAATTTTAAAATAATTACTTGGTAGTTTGAAAATAGCCTCTTTGGATGCTTTGAAACAACCCATTTACAAATAAACTTGCTTGACGTTCTTTTAAACACCTAATAACAAAATAGTTCTATTTTGCTCAAAGCTATAACCACTCGTCTCTTTTGCCACCTTCACTACGCAGGTAGTTTATGTTTTTGTTTTACTGAATACAAATTTTAAAATGGCATGGGAGTACCTTATCGACTGGTTTTTCCGACAATATACTCCATATTTGGCAACTTATTCTGTTTTAGGTGAGCCATTCTATTTTCATTTCAGGTCGTATGAAAAGCAAAGAGGTGAACTGTGTTAAATCTTTTTTCCCAGAAGTTTTAAAGTTTCAGTTATTAATATTATATTACGGAGCGTCGAGAGTTGGCAATGGATGCGATGGAAAAATATGGATTGGAATTCTTAGGTCTTACCCGAATTCCTATATTAAGGTCCAGCCCATGCCCTAACTCAAGGGACGGTCCAATCTTCTTCTTCCCCCTCTCACCATGCCTAATTATTATGATAATTATAATGATAATTATTGTTTTGGAAACTGGATATTAGTATCTGAGGCCAAAACTTTTCAATCAAGTAAGCACCGTCAATGCGTAAAGTGAAGGGAGCAATGATTCTTTCGGACCTTCTGCCCATTTGGTAATTTTCTCATCATTTTTAAATTCAGTGGTTAAGTTTTTCAATTCTTATTTTGTCCACGTATAGATCAGTGTTGAAACCCGAGACAGTAAATAATCTGAAACCTAATCGGGAAAGCGATCAATACTGGTATGGGCTTGTCACATGGAAGCCGTCAGCATTACTCGTATTTGACATATTTAAGCCAATCACAGACCTTAATAATTCCGTGGCAAACGTCTGGAGGTTTGTAATTGGTTAAATATATTTTAATACGAATAAGGGCTTGTTCACATAGCGTCGTCAGCGTTAGGCCTGTTAACATAGGAGTCCGGTAAGGCGGAAGCGTAAAAGAAAAGATGGCGCTGAGACGGAAATAAACCAATCATAGGCGTTAAAATTTCGTTGTTAATCGTTTGGAGTTTTCTCATTGGTTAAATATATTTCAATACTTTAACGCTTCCGCTACCGGACTCCTATGTGAACAGGTCCTAAGGCTCTTGTTATAACGTACGATAAAAGAAAGTTCCGAAAAGGTTACATTGTAACGATGAAGACGCCCAATAGATTAACCGCTGTAAGCAGGGTATCCGAGAATGACGGCTCTCGTCTTTTAATAATATTAAACAAGAAGGGAGCATCTTGGTACACACGAGTACATTTATTTACAAAGTCTCCAGGAACGAATACACACACACACACCTTAAACAGAGCACAAACTATAGAATTCAACCAAACTCTACTGCTTCAGTTCCCTGAAAAAAAAAGAGTACTCTAAATTGCGACCACGCCCCCTCTCAGCCGCTCAGAGTCGTAACACACTCCCCACCTTGAGTCCATAGCATGGATTCAACCACAGTCGCTGGGGCCTTTTCAACATTCTCCTCCTCTGTCTGGACTACGGAGGAATCAGGATATCGGGAACTTGTTTATCAGGATCAGGGACTGGAGGTAACAGGTGACACATCATCTGGACCAAGACAGGACGGAGAGGAAGGAGATGTATTCATCTGGAGCAGAACTGGACGGAGAGACTGTAGCGATCTGGGCCAGGATCTAGAGAAGCAGTGGAAGAAAACTGGAGCGTCTGGAATAGAAACTGGTTGTAAAATTCTATTTGAAACTCTAGAATCTCTAAATGACTGCCCTTTATAGGGGACATGTGATGTTAAAGGAGTCTCTTGTTCATAGTCAACTTCTAGTGGGTACAGTCCTTTGTTGTTGTTGTTGCTTATGCCCCTTGACCGATAGTAGCATCAGATCAAGTCCCGAAGGCTATGGCAATGAAGGTGAGGCTCATGTTTTGAATTAGCACCACAAGGGTCGACTTGGCCTAAATGACCGGTCCCGTAATTTTGAACCGAGTCAAGTGACGAGACCGGAACACTTGACCCAGCACCTCCAGAAGAAAATTTGAGACTTGAAGGACATTGTAGCCACGCCTATTTTACGTGCCGAGGCCACCATTAGTGAACACGGCGTTAGATTTGCAGCTATGAGCATCGAACTAGGGACGTTCAGATCATGGCCTGCGGCTCTTGCCAAGCTGGGCTACCGCGCCCTGGTACAATCTTTGAATGGTGTAATAATTTCTCCCTTTTCGTAAGAACTTTTACTACTTGAGTGACACCATCATCTTTTTTTCTGGATAAATTCAATGATTTTGCCTAATGACCAATCAAGACGTTTGGTGTTTTCATTGCCAATTAGAACTATCTAGCCTAATTTAACTGGTTCACTATTTTCTTGTTCTTTTGAACATGCTTAAGTTGTCCGAGATATTGAGACCGGAAACGTTTTCTCAGATCTTCCCTCAATTTTTTCCTATACAACCACAGCTTATTTAATTGATTCCGTTAATGAAATCAAAATCAACTGTAGAACTTTCAATGTTGTCTCTAAGAAACATGTTAGGGTCTAAATCATCGATGTTCTCAGACACGTAGGTTAATGGACGGCAGTTAATGATGTTTTTCAACTTCACATATACAGTAAGCATTTCTTCAAGTTTAAAGTTGGACTTCCCTAAAACACGCTTCACAAATCTTTTAAAATTCTTATGAATTTCCCACCTCCCTCCCTACCATGCCGCGGTGGCAGGGTTGAATTTACACACTATTTTCTTGATAGTGCTGACTTTTTCTACTTCTTTCCAGTCTTAAATAAGTTATTCGTACCTTTAAAAATGGTATTATTGTCTGTAGACCACTGCGGTCTAAACCTTCTAGCAATAAAAATTTCTGAGACATCGCAAGAATGATTCGGTGGATAGATCAGTAGCTAATTCGAGGTGTACACCGGCACATGTAAAACTACAATCCATGCCTTTCTATCATGTCGTAGAAGCAAAGGTCCAGCTAAATCAATGCCTGTTGTATGAAAAGTACACAGTCCTTTACTCTATCCTCTGGAAGTGGGGCTGGTGGAACTTTAAATCCCTTCCCTTTAAAATATGTACTATTTGCCACAATTTCTAATTTCGTCGAACGGCTTAACGACACTTTAAAAATCCAAAATTTTTCTCGGAGGATAGTCATTACTGTTTGAATGTCAGCATGCGAGTTCTCTTCGTGTACTTCTCTTATAAGCAGTTTGTAATGACATACTGAAAGGCAAAATTATGGATAATCTAAAACTTTGGTTATCCACAGCGCTCAGAACATTTGGGTACTAGTTGTAATTATTCCATTTTCATCAACAAACGGTCTTCAGAAGCAATAGTGGAGTCTTTAATGGAGCTAAAACTTTTCGCCGGCTGAACTATCCCTAAAACAGTAAGTTCAGCTTCTTGATATTCTTCTAACGTCCCCTCGGATACGGTTAGCATTGGTCTTCTGGCATTTTTACAAAATCTTTTCATTCACGCGAGAACTTGTATTATTTTTTCTGTATGACGAGAACCGATTATAAAACCCCTCTAATCGAGGTATAGGGATTTCTTAATGGAGCCACAACTGCTCTTTGCCTGAATTAATTGTAAGGTAACAACCATTTTGATCCTAACTCGTAAAAAATGCACAGGCCTGCATACGCAGAATTGACGCATCACACAAAAAACATGACGTGTTTTTTCTGATCTTTAGTTTGATCTAACCTAAGCCACGAGGTATCTGTACCAAAGACAGTAGATGCAACTGATTTACCCAAAGTCTAGACTTTCTGTCCAATTAACTGGTAAGGTTTACACCCTAAGAGAAGTTTAAGTTCCAGCATCTTGAAGCAAGAGTTTAGGGCACTAACATAACAGGACATGTGTATCGCACTGTATCAAAGAGTTGTTGTTCCACTGAAAAAACTTTTCTTTTACCTATAAGACTCATATTTCTCGCGTCCATTTTATCTAGATTAACGACAAAGTATCTTTACTTAGATCACCAATTTAATTCTAAAACATGTACTTTTCTGCTTTGTAAATCTTCGATATCATTTTTCCGCCTATTTCGTTGTGGATCCACTCTCGAAGATTAAAATGTTGCACTAGATAACAATTCTCGAGATTTTACTTTGAAGTCCTGCATTTCATCAATTGTATCAAATCTAGTGAGACAATTGTCTACATAGAAGGATTTTCTCAGGCAAGCTTGCAACTCCAGGTGACGAAGTTCTGCTGTAACCTAAGTGATACTGCAATGTGGTGTTTTAAAAGAAATGGAACTACTTTTTAAACCTAAAAACGACACGGGAATGCCGATAGTTTTCAGGTCTTCAATCCCCTTGAAACCACTGAAATCGTAAGTAATCTCTGTCTTCTTTTCGTACGCTAATTTGGAGGAAAGCCTTCTCTATATCCGACGTGACCCCCAACCGAAACTTCCGGAATCTATTTAGCAAGGATGGGATAACGTCCAACGTATTAGGACCCTTTCCAAACAATCGTTTAGAGAAATAGATTCCTTATTTTTAGCGGACGCGTCAAATACGGGTCTAATTTTGGTTGTTTCACTTTCTAGTTTAAATACTGGTCGGTGTGGTAAATAATGCCCGAAATTACATTTTGGGGATCTGGAACATCCTCAATAATACCCTATTGTTCCAGTCATTCATACTTCGTTATAGGCGTTTAACTTTCCAGTATTTTCTAACCGCCTTTTGGTCAACATCAATCTTCTTTCGGCAACGTCTTGATTTGAAGGCAAAGGTGGGTGTTCTAACACAAGGAAGTGAAACTTCATATCGGCCTTCGGATTCTCTTTTAAATGCTTCTTAAGAAAAACTCCAAGGAATCTTGAGAAATCTCTTCCTTACTCTTACTCTCGGCAGGATCTAATATCCCTAATGCGCTCTACTTTCCCACAGTTTCTGGTATGTCTGTCTGACGGACGAAAAGAGACATTACAAATAGTGAATTACATGTCGTTTCTGCAGGATCGGGTTTTAATTTCCCCGGACGATCCATCCCAGTATTGTCTCTATTGCTACTGGCCATCTTTTAAGTGGTGAATATTTCCAGTCAAGAGCTTTTCCTGTGATATCGCTCCTATAAGGAGATCAATTTGTTTCGAGCAGCTTTCATACTTTAATAAATCATTAACTACTATTTGGTTTATTCCAAGTCTTTCATAAGGAAGCACTGTTTAACCCGGAATGTCTTGACAGATTTTAGATGTCCCAACGCTGTCAAAATTACATTTAAAGTTCCGTCTGTATTTCTAAAATAATCCTGTACTTTTTTATGTTGTCTTTCTTGTGTTTGTACACCTCCAAATAAACAGTGTGTTAATGTTTCAATTCCTTCAATTTCGCATCCCATCATATCAGCGATATTTTTGATTGATATACGATTTATACGATTTTGGGATCCAGTGTCTATCAGAGCTCTAATGAAGCGCTCTTTCCTATTCCATAATTTTTACCGATTAATGTCTGCATCATAACTTCTGAAGAACATGTTTGATTAGCTAAGACACATCCTTAATCCCTACTTCTGGTTTTCGCAATTTTCGGTTTCATTTCATTTTGAGGACACAATTATGAAATAATGTCTTCTAAAACATTTGGTGCATTTAACTCTGCTAAGACATCTCGAGGCAATATGCCCAAACTTTAGACAAATGAAACAATAGCCCTTTTTTTGCTAAAAGTTGTTACGTTCTGTTATGGAATACAAAGCTATTCTTACACTCGGACGACCAGTGGGATTCGTTTACAGAAGTTACATTTCAATTTCTGATTTTGATCTTTTACTAAAAGATCAGTTACCGAATATCTATTTCTTCGAAAGTTATCCCCACTATTTTGATGTTCCCATACTGATCGGTGGTTTCATTCTCTGCCCTTCCTTATACACAGACGTTCTTTCAACGATATTCTATTTCCTCCTTGACAAACCCTAACAATTTAGAAATGTTCCACTGATCTTCTTTCTGCAGTCTTTTACAGTCAAAATCTAACATAATATCTTCTGGAATCAACTGAGCTACAATCGGGAAAAGGAGATTACCATAACTCTTAGCCCTACTCCCAAAGCTTCTAAACTCCTAACGTGAATCATACCCTGTTCATAAAAACTACGCAATTCAGTGAGATTCGATGATTTCTTTACCAACCTTAAGTTTAGAAGTTTCTTCATATGTGAACTAATGGCTATGTCTTTCTGATCATATTTTTCCTTTAATATATTAATCGCAATATCATAATTTTCTTCGGTTACTACGAAACCTTCTAGAGACATTAAAGCTGAATTTGTCAGTAAACATCTTTAAATAATTAAATTTTGAAATTTTCGTCAAAGAGCTATTGCTGTGAATAGCCGATTCATACTGACTTCAAAACTGGAGCCAATTTTCAATTTTACCATTAAATTAGAAATTTCAAGTTTTGGTACTTTAAATTAGTCACCCTATCTGTACATTGCTCAATAGATTGCTCAAGAGTAGACGAGCTATCTCTACAGTGGAGGATCTTTCACTTAATGAACGAATGCGTTTCGTCGCTATATATTTCACGCAAATAATATTTTCCTGATATCCCTCCACTGCTTCAAATTTCCTAGCGAGGTCATCTGTCTTTACAGTTTTCTCATATGACTCATCAACTGATCTCAGCATGTCGTTTTTATGCGATAGTCGTTCTAAATCAACTTCCAATTCGTCTAAATTTACTTCCTGTTTCGAAGTTCCTCTTCAATCTAGTCCTCTTCAAACAGTTTAGTTACAGCCATAGGCGTAGCGTGCTTCTAACTTTTTTTTTTGGAGGGTATGGGGGGTCACGAATCAGGGATGGGATATCGAAAGCAAAATATCGATATGAGTATCGATAACAATATCAGCTATTAATATCGATATCAATAATATATCGGCATAAAAACATGGATATTTCAAAATATACACGGTATTTCAAAATATACACGATATTTCAAATATAAACGATATTTCAAAATATCGATAATACAATTTTCCTTTCACTATGCAGTCAATCGTATTCGGAGGAATGATTGTATAGTAAAATAATATACAGTGGTACCTCGACTTACGAGTTTAATTCGTTCCATGACTTAGCTCGTAACTCGAAATACTCGTATCTCGAATCAATTTTCTCCCCATCGAAATGAATGGAAATGCCATTAATTCGTTCCGGGCTACCCCTAAACACCGCAATTTTTTGTAAGATGTTTTTAAATAAGAAAAACGTGCTTATAAACGACGAACGTTGTATAAAAGAGCAATACAGTAGAATGTATTGTAATAAATTGTTTTATTAAGTGTAATGTTTACCTTGGAGGTCAGACTTGAAGATGCTGATAGAAGAGGAGGAGAAAGGTTGAACTGAAAAATTAAATCTTATTCGTTGATTTTTGAATCTTTTCGCCCCGCTTTCCTCTCTTTCTCTTTTATTACCAGCTACTCTCTTAAAGTGAACGAGTGAGACACGGAAGCTGGACGATTGTTGCATCGTTCACTGTGGCTGTAATGTCCAGATTCTTCTTCCTGAAAATCCGAAGAACGTTTTCTCAGAATCCAATCTCTCGGTTTAAGACTGGATAGTACTCTCAGAATAATATTATACAATTGTATAATAATTGTACATAAAGGTTGTAATATCAATGCTTCTTGTGTTCTCATTTGATGAGCACGTAACATGGCATTCGCTACTCAAACTAGCGGTGGGATATCTGAAGCATGCTCGTAACCCGAATTTTAGCTCGTAACTCGAAGCAAAAAATATATCGAGAGAATGCTCGTATCTCGAAAAACTCGTAAGTCGAGGTACCACTGTATATATATACACTGAGCGGCCACTTTATTATGACCACCTGTCAGTTTTATGCAAATGAACTATTACGTCACAGTGTTGCCGCTAGTGGGCGAGATATCTATAAAAAGGGAATACAGGACAAGTGAAACATCAACTGGACTGTGTTGCTTGCGAAGATATGGGCAAAAAATGTGATTTAACTGTGTTTGAACGCGGGATGTTTGTAGGCGCTCGAAGCGTCGGAACCAATATCAGCAAAACGGCTGCACTTGTGAAGTGTTCGAGAGCAGCAGCTATTACTGTTTACAGAGAGCGGACTACCAAGCAAAAAACCGGGTCTTAACCTCAGGCTTGTGGTCTTCACAGGCTACTGAATTCTCGATCTGAAAGGAGACTTGCCAGAGTTGTCCAGTCCTACAGAAAATCAACAGTACGTCAAATAGTGGGGAACCTTAATCAAGGAGCAACTGCGAAACGTCTCTAAACGACTGTTTGCTGCACATTAACCGTATAGACTATGGAAGCCGACGACCTGTTCGAAAGCCTCTACTGTCTGCCTTGAACAAGAGCAGACGTCTCCAGTTCACAAAGGAGCACAAGGATTGGACAATAGATGACTGAAAAGGGTCATGTGGTCCGATGAATCGCGTTTTCAATATACCATGCAGAAGGCACGGTGCGAATATGGAGAAAACAGCATGAAAGCATGGGCCCCCAACTGCATTGCCACAACACTTCAAGTTGGTGGAGGCAATATTATGATTTGGGGTTACCGCTGCTCTCAAACAGGTTCTTTTGTTAAAATATCCTTCAACCATGAAACTTTAACCTGAACTGTTTTCTTTAGACTGTAACCGTTAACCGTGTTTTGTGTTCTTGTTCAGTTAGCAGCTGTAACGTTTTGTAGTATGTGTGTGCTTTGCACAAGCTTTGTATTCTTTGTCGTTACTATATAATCCAGTTTTCCTTTTCTAATAAATGTAGTTTTAGTAATCTGCTAACCTAGTTTTAACAGGTTATGGGTCCATCACGCTTCATCTGAATTATTAAGGATACATCGGGCTATGCTTAATCGCGGCTGTTAGGCCTAAGTGGAAAGTTCACGTGGTTAACTACTTTTGTTTTACGGACTCAATTTGCGAACGCTTTTGTTACGTATTGTTGCTGCAATGGATTTCAAAGCGGAAATTGAGAAACTGGAGGGTTACAAAAATTGGACCAAATGGAAGCGCCAAATCGAACTTTTGTTACGGCATAACGATTTGTTAGACATTGTTACTGGGGATCGTGTCGCCGATCGATCTCGGAGAGGCGGCTTCAGAGGACGCAAGAAAATCATACGAAGCAAGGCACAAAGCTTTTCTTAAGAACGATGCGTTAGCCCAATTAATTCTTCTAAACAGCATGGACGATGCCAATATTGAGCTAACGGCAACGTGCGATACAGCAAATTGTGTATGGGAAAAGTTACTGTCAGTCTACGAGCAGAATTCTGGCCAGCGAGTAGATCGTTTAATGGAGCAATTTTTTTAGCTCAGAAAAAGATGCTGCAGAAGATGTCGTAACACACATTGCATGTCTGCAATGGAATTTCTGTGAACTGAATGACGAACTAAAAAGGCTGATGAAAACGGAACTACCTGACTTACTGATCATGAGTCGAATTATGTCAACTCTCTCTGCAGAATATTTTGAATTCAAGAGTCTCTGGGAATCTGTCCCAGTGCAGAAGAGGACAATTAACAAACTAACAAAACGTCTTCGACTTATTGAAATGAGACTGCCATCGAAACAGAGAGTGCAGCTGTTGTTGCTAAATCTTCAGCAAAGAAGAAAGAGAAATTAAAGCATGAGAAAAAGTGCTTTCACTGTCACAAGTCTGGACACGTTGCAAAATACTGCTACAAGAAAATAAGCATAAATAAACGACCTGATGGAGATGCCTTTGTATGCCATGCTGGTGTTCCAGAAACAGATCTGTGGTTAGCTGACTCGGGTGCTTCAGCACATATGACGAACAGTGAAAAAAATTTCCTATCATACAAGCCGTTTTCTGTCCCTAAAGAAGTAAGAATAGGAAATAATGAAGTTATTCTTGCATATGGTGAAGGAATAATCAACGTGGAAATGCTAGTCAACAAAAGTGGGAAAGAAATCACCTGACAGATGTTTGGTATGTCCCAGAAGTAAGCAGAAATTCATTTTCTATTAGGAAAGCTGTTGACAAAGGTTTCAAATTCAAAGTTGATAAAACTGGATGTGCCTTTTTGAAAAATGGGGATGTGCGAATGACAGGCAAAAGAATATCTCGAGGTTTGTAAGCACCAGAAACGAGAGTGAGAATGTCTGAGGAAGCTGCTGATGGGGAAGTCATTGCCTCAGGAGATACATTACAGCTGCGGCATGAAAGATTATGTCACCAAAACAAGCGCCATGTGAAACAAATTTTAGGAAAAAGAGGTATTCGTGTTGAGGTCAGTGAAAAGTTCTGTGAAGGATGTGTGCTCGGAAAACAACACCGAAAAAGTTTTGACTCTATAAAGAATAGGCCAGTGTGGGCTGGTGAGACTGTTCATGAAAATGTCTGTGGCCCCATGCAACAGAGATCAATTGGAAGGTCAAGATATTTTGTCTGCTTTCAAGAGGACTTCTCAAGATATCGCAGTCTTCTTTATTGAGCACAAATCTGAAGTAGAAAACTGTGTAAAACCTTCATAAATGAAGCAGAAACTACTGGCAAAAGAATCAAGGAGTTTAGGTGCGATGGTGGAAAAGAATTTGATAATGCTGAAGTACATGCAATGCTTGCATCAAGGGGAATAACTTTAAATTTTGCCATGCCATATACCCCAGAACAGAATGGTTCTGCCTAGAGAGAAAATCGCACACTCGTTGAAAGTGCAAGATCCTAGTTACATGCTAAGAATCTCCCTGTCAGGTTGTGGGCTGAAGCAGTCAACACTGTTGTTTATATACTAAATAGAACTGGACCCACAACATTAGAAGGAAAATGTCCATATGAAATATGGTTCGAGAAAGAAACTCCAAACATTGATCATCTTCGTGTTTTTGGTACAGAATGTACCAAAACAAAAAGAAAAAAATGGGACAAGAAGAGTGAAAAGGGCAATCTTGTAGGATACTGCGGTGAGAAAGATGGTTACCGAATTTGGCTTCCAGTTGACGGTAAAGTTGCTTTGAGCCGTGATATCATATTCAAAGAAGAGAAAGTCTTAATCTCCTTGAATCTATCTGAAATTGCACCAAATCTGAATATCACTAAACAGAATAGAAATTTGGATTGTACACTTAGTACAAATGATAAGGTTAATCCTGAAAATGAAGAAGATTTAATAATTGATCCTGCTGAAAGTTTGGAATCTGATAAAGAGGACTGTGTAAATGGAGAACCATTGCAAAGACGTAGTTGCATTGCAGAGCATGATGTCCCTGATTCATATGCCTCAGCAATGCAATCCAGGGATGCTGAAAAATAGAAGCAAGCAATTGTTGAAGAAATGGCCTCATTGAAAGAAAATCACACTTGGGATCTTGTAGATTTGCCCAACGACAAGGAAGTGATTGCTAACAAATGGGTTCTCCGAATTAAAACTAAAGGTGAGGGATCTATTGATCATTTCAAAGCAAGACTTGTGGCAAAAGGATTTTCACAAAAGCCAGGCATCGACTATGATGAAACCTTTAGTCCTGTTGCACGATATGACACCGTTAGAATGCTGTTAAGTGTTGCTGCATCTGAAAATCTGCAGCTTCTACAGTTTGATGTGAAAACTGCTTTCTTTTATGGTGAATTACAGGAAAAAGTTTTTATGAACCAACCAGAAGGTCTTGACGATAAATCTGGTAGAGTGGGAAGAATAAGCATAAGTCTTTATGGTTTGAAACAAGCTCCACGATGCTGGAACAGAAGATTTGCTGACTTCATAGAAAAACAAGGTATGAAATGCAATAGCTCAGACTCCTGTTTATTTGTTCGGACAAATAGTGAAATGAAATTATTCATTGTTATATACGTTGATGATGATCTTGTTGCTGGAACTGATGAAAGTGAGATTTCATCATTTGTGACCAAACTGAAAGATGAATTTAAAGTGACAACTAGCTCATTGGACTGTTTCCTTGGAATGAACATCAAACGATTACAAGATGGCTCTGTTTTTCTGGAACAGATTGCTTATACAAAAAGATTCTTAGTCGAATTAGAATGGCTGAATCAAATGCTGTTTCTGTTCCATGTGAAAAAGGTGACACAAACGAGAATGACAGTCCAGTTAGTGAAGATGTGCCATATCGTGATGCAGTAGGAAGTCTTATGCATTTGGCTACAGGGTCACGTCCAGATATTGGATATGCAGTTAGTGTAATATCTGAAAGACTAGAAAATCCCAAGGTATCAGACTGGAATTCTGTTAAAAGAACTTTTAAGTACCTCAAAGGGAATTCAGGTTATGGACTGTTATATCCAAGAAAATGTGAAAACAAACAGCTTGAGGTGTATAGTGATGTAGACTATGCTGGTGACACTAAAACTCGACATTCAAGAACTGGTATAGTTAGCAAGTTCACCGAAGGTGCTATCTCTTGGATGAGCAAAAAACAGAGAAGTGTTGTTCTGCCTACAGCAGAGGCAGAATATGTGACTACTAGTGAAGGTGCAAAGGAGATAATTTGGCACCACAAACTGCTAAATGAGCTTTTAGCAGTACAAAATCAACCAACCTCGTTTATTGACAATGCAAGTGCCATAAAACTAGCCCAAAACCCAGAATTTCACAAGAGATCTAAGCACATAGATGTGAGGTATCACTTTGTACGAGAAAAATATCTAGAGGGGTTGTTTGATATCAAACACGTTGAAAGTGAAACTCAGATTGCTGACATTCTTACAAAACCCCTGCCTCGTATCCGATCCCAGAAGTTGCGTACAGAACTTGGACTCAGGTGTTCGAGTCATGCTTGAGGGGGAATGTTAAAAATATCCCACAACCATGAAACTTTATCCTGAACTGTTTTCTTTTAGACTGTAAGTTAACTGTCTTTTGTGTTCTTGTTCAGTCAGTATCTGTAACGTTTTGTAGTATGTGTGTGCTTTGCACAAGCTTTTTATTAAGCTTTGTATTCTTTGTCGTTAATATATAATCCAGTTTTCCTTTTCTAATAAATGTAGTTTTCGTAATCTGCTAACCTAGTTTTAACATCTTTAAACTTTTAATTTATGAATATCTTCTTGTTCCATTTTCGGTTTAATATGTTTTAAATTCTGTTACAGAAATTTAAATCTATTTATCACTATTACTTTTTATTATTAACAATCAAATTATATGCATTCACAAAACAGAAAAACAAAATTAAACTTAATCAAAAAAATAAAAAATATACAAGAAGAAATGTTCAAATCAAAATAATCCTATTTTCAATAAACATAAAAAAGATATTCAAATTCTTATACGTTTCTTCTTATTTTCAAAATCGTGTGTGTATTCTTAAAATCAATAGAATTTCAATTATTTTATATGTGGCATCGGCTGTTCAGCCAATCACAGCAGCCCGCGCGCGCACGCTCAGTTGAGGTAATGCCAGCCATGACCCGAACTTCGAACTACAGTCTAGTAGGACATTCGACTAGTTCACTCACTGTATAACTCTCGTACTTGACGCACGTGTTCCTTCCGAGCGAATATTCTGTTAAATCAATGTGAGGCTACGATGCCTGTATCCGAGTTTTTATATGTTGAAGTGTAATATCAACGGCATTACGATTTTGTTATGATTAAAGCTTTGTTAATTATAACTTTGCGTAATCTATCCAACGACATCTACACTTCACCAAAATGGTGACCTTTGTGAAGAACTTCGCTTTTTCCAACATCCCCCGGCTGAAAACAAATTCGACACATTCAAGCAGACTAATTTCACATTTTGCCGAATCTGAAACCGCTCGTCTTAACCATTTGTTGCCAGACACTCAGATAGGTGATTTGCGAAAATCACAGTTACTCGCTAAAATGCAGGACTTAGCAGATTCCAACTTCGGCGACACGGCCCTAAAAACTCTTTGGCTTAGTCAATTGCCCAGCCAAACGCAGGCGATTCTGGCCGTCAACTCGGAGCCACTACATAATTTGGCCAAGATGGCCGATAAAATTCATGAGCTGTCCTTACCCACTTTCCAAGTGCAGGCTGTAAAACAAGAAACGAATGTTAACTTAGCTCTACAGCAACAGATTGACGCCTTAACTCAACAGTTTGCCCGTCTGTCTACAGAAAAATCCCATCAACACAAGCGTCCTTATGGCAGACACTGGCGATCTCGCTCTCGTAGCACTTCGCGTCATAGGCAGCAAAACCAGTCCCAAATCTGTTTCTACCACTCGAAATTTGGTGAAGAAGTCCGTAAGTGTAGACAGCCATGCAACTACAAAACTCAGGGAAACTAGCTGCGCGGTCTCAGGTGGCCAGCACGGCCGACCGCAACAATTTTCGTATTTATGTGGCCGACAACACGAACAATATGAGATTCCTCATTGATACGGGTGCCGATGTTTCCGTCATTCCCCGTCCTAAGAATCTTAAGTCTGAAAAAGGAAATCTCATCTTATACGCAGCCAACAACTTTTCGATAGCGACGTAGGGCACGAAGCTTCTCCCGTTAAACTTAAGTCTTCGAAGACCCTTTGGTTGGCCATTTATTGTTGCTGATGTTTCCTCTGCTATTATTGGTGTAGATTTCCTAAATCACTTCAACCTTTTGGTAGACGTCCGACGTCGCAGACTCCTCGATCTTGCCACGAACATTCGACCCCCGGGCAGATTTCTAAAGAGCCCACCGAAAGTGTTTTATTGCTCACACTGACTTCCGTTTATCACAAACTTTTGTCATACTTTCCTGAGAATGTCGAGCTTGACTATGCCAAATCTAAAGTTGAGATTTATCATCATATACAAACAACCGGTCCTCCAGTTTTCTCCAAGCCGAGATGTCTCAGTCAGTCGCTTCTTAAATCTGCGAAAGAAGAATTCCATTTTATGTTGCAGCAGGGCATCGTTCGCCCCTCAAAAAGTACATGGGCGAGTCCTCTCCATATGGTGCTAAAAAAGTCTGGTGATTGGAGACCCTGTGGCGATTATCGACGGCTGAACGCTTCGACTGTGCCAGATCAGTATGCGGTCCCACATATTCAGGATTACACGCAGATGCTGGCTGGAAAGAGAATTTTCTCAACCCTCGACCTTACCCGTGCTTACGACCAGATTCCTGTCTTTTTCGGAAGACGTGCCGAAGACAGCCATGACTACGCCCTTTGGCCTTTGGGAACTTGTTTACATGCCATTCGGTCTGAGAAATGCCGGGCAGACTTTCCAGCGATGCATAAATAGCATCCTCCAAGACCTCGATTTCTGCATTGCCTACTTCAACGACATCCTGATATGTTCAGCCGACGAAGCAAAGCATATAACCCACCTGAAGGAGGTGTTCTCCAGATTGCAACATTTCGGCCTTACTCTGAATCCCTTAAAGTGCGTCTTCGGGATGAATGAGGTAAAGTTCCTTGGATGCCTTATCACAGCAGATGGCGTCCGTCCACTTCCAGAGAAAGTGTAAGCCATCACTTCATTCCCTCAGCCAAAAACTGTAGCAGAACTCAGACGTTTTCTAGCAATGCTAAATTTTTACCGACGTATCTTGCCATTAGCAGTGCTACACCAAGCCCCTCTGACTCACTATCTCAAGGACAGTAAGAAAACCGACAAGCGATTAATTTCCTGGTCGGATGATGCCATCCAAGCTTTCCAGAAATGAAAGGACGACCTGGATCACGCTGTCACCTTAGCATATCATGCAGAGCAAGACAAGCTTTCTCTTGTTGCCGACGCCTCAGACACGACCATTGGCGCTGTCCTGCAGGCTGAGACTCCCGAAGGCATCAGATATCTCGCCTTCTCAAGAAAGCTAGCCTCACCAGAAATGCGCTACAGCACGTAGGATCGCGAACTCTGAGCCATCTACGCTGCCGTCAAACATTTTCGACCTTTTCTCGAGGGCAGAGACTTTAAAATCCTAACGGATCACAAACCACTGACCTTTGCTTTTAAGAAAAACTCCAACCTCTCTCCTAGACAACTCAGACAGTTGGACCTGATTGCTCAATTCTCGACGGATATCGTGCACTTAAAAGGTCTCGACAACGTTGTTGCTGACAGCTTGCCATGCATCAATGACATCACCGCATCTTCCGACATCGAATTATCTTCTCTGGCAGAAGCACAAAGAATTGACGACAAATTGCAGACAGTCTTGGAAAACCCAAAAGTCAGCGGCCTCAAGCTACAGCCCCTGAAGGCTGATGCACAGTCGGACATAATTTGCGATATCTCGCAGGGAACAATTACCCGTATTTTCCAAAGTAATTTCGACAGCGAGTGTTCCAGAAACTTCACAATTTGGCACATCCTGGAATCCGCGCCACGAAGAAGCTGATCCAGCAGCGATATGTTTGGCCTGCAATGCTCATCGACATCACCGAATGGACCCGTGCATGCATTCCATGTCAAAGATCGAAAGTGCTGAGACATACTAAGAGCCCGCCCCAACCTTTCCCAGTGCCAGAAAAACGGTTCGATCACGTTCACCTCGACCTGGTTGGTCCCTTGCCTCAATCTGAAGATTCAACCTATCTGTTGACCTGTATTGACAGATTTACCCGTTGGCCTAAAGCGTTTCCCATCCCAGATATGTCCACGGAAACTGTGGCTCGTACGTTTCTCTCAGGTTGTATTGCACGTTTTGGAGTCCCTTCCACCATCACAACGGACCAAGGAAGACAGTTCCAATCTTCTTTGTTCTCCTCAGTGTCGACCTTGCTAGGCATCAAGGAAATCCGAACAAAACCATACCACCCTGCTAGTAACTGTCTCTTAGAACGTTTCCATCGCTCGTTAAAACAAGCTCTACGATGTAAAGGAAGCAACCGCTGGACTGAATCTTTACCCTTAGTTCTTCTCGGACTAAGATCTGCATTCAAGGCAGACCTCCAATGCACCACTGCCGAACTGGTATACGGGTCGACAATTTGCATGTCAGCCGATTTTTTTTGTGCCATCTACAGAAACCAACATTGGTACGGCAGAATTTTTGCAACGACTCAGAAAACAAATGCAAGACCTATCGCCAGTGCAGGACATCGGCACACGCCAGCTCGAAACCCTTTGTGAACCCTGCGTTGGCGACTTGCACACATGTGTTCGTCCGTCATAATGCGGTACGGAAACCTCTCCAGCCGCCATACGACAGACCATGCCAAATTCTTGACCGTACCACAAAACATTTCAGAATAATGGTGAACGGAAAAAAGACGGTCATAAAACCAGCGTTCGCAGAACTTGAAACTGTGCCCACTTCCATAGGTAAAGTCACACCTTCATCGGCTTCAAGACAGCCGCAAGGGGAAGCTCCTCCCAACCCTGTGGCTACACCTACACCAGTTACTGTGATGCATGCCGGGAGAAAGGTCAGATTCAACCCCAGGTTCCTTTAAGTCTCGCACCTTTGGTACTTGGGTGGGGGGGGGGGAGTACTGTGGCATCGGCTGTTCAGCCAATCACAGCAGCCCGCGCGCGCACGCGCAGTTGAGGTAATGCCAGCCATGACCCGAACTTCGAACTACAGTCTACTAGGACACTCGACTAGTTCACTCATTGTATAACTCGTACTTGACGCACGTGTTAGTTCCGAGCGAATATTCTGTTAATTCAGTGTGAGGCTACGATGCCTGTATCCGAGTTTTTATATGTTGAAATGTAATATCAACGGCATTACGATTTTGTTATGATTAAAGCTTTTTGTTAATTATAACTTTGTGTAATCTATCTAACGACATCTACACTTCACCAAATATTTACTCAATTTTATTTGACAGTGTATTCCTTAGCTCCAAAGAACTTCTAATAGCCTTTCATAAACAAAGCAAATATTACTTCTAAGTATTTCTTAAAACAATGCTTAATATTTGTAACTATATTGCACTTGTTCTCAAAACGTGAGTGCAACATTCGATAACGAAAATACAATAACAATATCAGAATTTAAAATTCAAATCGAAGTCTGGATTTTCCCTTTTTTTTTTTAGCATAAATCAATTTCAATCCATTAGGTGTCCCTATTCGGGCGCCAATTTGTTATAACGTACGATAAAAGAAAGTTCCGAAAAGGGTACTTACATTGTAACGATGGATGACGCCCAATGGACTAACCGCTGTAAGCATTATCCGAGAATGACGGCTCTCGTCTTTTAATAATATTAAACAGATAAAAGAGAATTCTGGTACACACGAGACATTTATTTTACAAAGTCTACACGAACGAATACACACGCACACATTAAACAGAACAGAAAGTATAGAATTCAACCAAACTCTACTGTTGTCAGTTTCCTGGAAAAAAAGCGCACTCTAAATTGCGACCATGCACCCTCTCGGTCGCCCAGAGTCGTAACAGCTCTGTTCACATTGCAGTACATTAGCATAAGACAAAAAAGTTTTGAAATATATTTATCCAATGACAAACCTCCAAACGATTAGCAACGAAATTGTTAAGGCCTATGGTTGGTTTATTTCCGTCTCAGCACTATTTTTCCTTTTACGCTTACGTTAACAGACTGCAAGGTGAACAGGCCTTTACTCGTAATGAAATATATTTAACCAATTTTAAACCTCCAAATGATTAGCCACGAAATTGTTAGGGTCTGTTATTGGTTTAAAATATGTCAATACGAGTAACGCTGACGCTGACGGTTCCTATGTGAACAGGCCCCCGAGTCTGATGACGGGTGTCGACCACTCTCAGGTAAGATGGTGAAAGGAACAGCGTTCGTTCTACTGAAGGATAAAATGAAAATATTTTAATGTTTTCGAGAAGTATGCGTTTCCGTATTCAGAGAAGTCTGTTCAGAGTTCTAGTATGAATGTGTAGAGAAGTATAATCAAGTGGTAACGTGATACATTCTTTTACCATTGTGGCAACCATTGCAACAAGACACGCCAGTTTTACAAACAATGGACATCAGAACTTCATCGCATATAGAAGCATTAGAAAAGGTATAAATCGCGTTTGTCGATAACTCTTAGGCCGTCTGCACACGGGTCGTCTCGTACTCGGCTCGAACTCGAAGCGAGATGTGCGTCTCGCATGAACTATGCGAAGTCTACCCACACATGGGTCAAATCGCACATTAGGTTTCGTCTAATTCGAAGCGGGATGACGAATCCATATTTTTCTCAGTAGGTTGAATGTTTTCAACGTGCAAAGTACAAAACTTCTTGTTTCTATTTGTTTAAAATTAGCAGCTCCAGTGATGAGGAGGACATTCTTATGTTATAATGGTACCGTAAGATAAAAAGGAGACGGTTTCGGAGGAGAGTACAAGTACATCCATACTTGGAACTTAATTTTCACCATCGGCTGTTTGTTGCGCCACATTAATTACAAGAAAGTGATGCAAAATTTTTAGCATTCTACAGAATGTCAAAAGAATGTCAAAAAAATTTCAGTTCGGTATATTTTAATGTTATAAAAATACAAATTCTTTTGCTAATTATAAATTTTTTTGAAATTTTGTTTTCAATCGGAGTTATAAATGCATATAATTTTTAAGGTACAAAATTTTGTGCTAAGCTCTTGTATTTGTGTGGGTGAGACGGTGGGGCTCAGGTAGCAATCACCACGACAAAGTCCAGGCTTTGACACTTTTTCATCAAAACTAAAAACATAATTTTTATGTTTACTGATTTGAAAAATTAAATAAATTGAATTTCGCTCTGTGTTTTGTATACGATTATTATTATTTTTTATGTATTTAATCAGAATAGATTTCGTGAATTTGTAATAAGATTTTTGATTAATGATTGCAATAAGTTTTTGTAATTAATAAAGAAATACTATAATGTAATAAATTTTTTTAACTAAACTACGTAACATTAATAAAGTTTGTTATTAAATTCATTACCTATCAAGTTGACTTCTCGTGCAACTTCATTTCACGCTTTTTCTGTACAATCTTTTCTAGAATATTCACGGAGCGTATGGTCATAAAGCTCCTGGTGTTCTTCCTCTTCTACAAAGTTAATGTTGAACACTTCCATTGATAATTGAAAATTCCGCGCGTAACGCTCGATTTTTCCCGTTCCAAACAGTTCGAGTAAAACGAGACGAGTACGAATCGTGACCGCTTCGACTTCGAGCCGATTGCCAATCGCCCCGTTAGTGGAGTCCCATTCAATTACATAGGAAATTGAGTAGTGCGAAAAATCGCTTCGAGTTCGAGCCGAGTACGAGACGACCTGTGTGCGGATGGCCTTAGAGGTTACGAGAATGTAGTTGAAGCCTCCTATAGTACTAGCTGCTGGACGGCTAAATATCATAAAAATTCTTTTGAGTTGAAACTGAAATTCTACTTGTATAAAAGATAGCAAATAGCTGAGAGAGGTATGTGCTTGAAAAATGAACATTTTCATCTTTCGAACAGCACTATCTGGAATAATTCAGGAAGTATCTGACAATGTTGAGACGACAGAAATAGGTAGATTTAAAAGTAATAACAACTTGATTGGTTAAGTCGTCGAAAGCATACATGTTCTTAGCTCCGCTGTTTTTCCTTTTTGCGATTTATCTGAAAGCCAAAGGACTCGAAAAAATCTTTTACACTGCTGGCCACCCAAATTGCAACACCAAGAAAGACAAGACATATCACAACAAAATTTATTTTGTAGATAACATGTTGACCAAGTATCAAATGATTAAATTTATAGACTTCTGTGAAGTGTGGTTCCTGCCAAAATCAGTAGCCAGAGTAGCCACCATTATTGGAGATCACCGCTGCAACACGCCTCGGCATTGATTCAAAGAGACTTTGGATGAGTTCTTGTGGTACAGCAGACCAAGCAGCTTCCACACGTTGCCAAAGTTGATGTGCTGTGGCAGCTGGGGATGGAATCTGAGTCAATCGTAGAGCAACAATGGACCACATGTTTTCTATCGGCGAAAGATCCGGAGAGCGAGGCGGCCAGGGAAGCAATTCAATCTGGCGATTGACGAAGAACCGTTGGACAATGCGTGCCATGTGTGGTCGCGCATTATCCTGTTGAAATATGGCTGTGGGCAAGCCCTGAAGGTAAGGAAGGACAACTGGCTCCAACACCTCGGAGATGTAGCGCTGGCTGTTTAAAGTACCGGCAATGCGTACTAGAGGTGTGCGAGAGAGTGATATCCAATACCGCCCCATACCATAATTCCCGGTGCAGGACCAGTGTGGCGGTGCATAACGCAGCTGTTCAGCATCCTCTCTTCACGGTGTCTCCAGACTCGAATGCGACCATCGTGGTGTTGCAGACAGAAGCGTGACTCGTCAGTAAAGGCAATTTCATTCCATTCTGCCGTCCACATCCTTCTGTCATCGCACCATTGGCGGCGGAGACGTCTGTGGTTCTGCGTCAAGGGTAGACAAAGCAATGGACGTCTTGCGGACAGACCACTCTGCTGTAAACGGCGTCGAATGGTACGCGCAGACACTGGATGATGCGTTACAGACTGCATGTGCTGTGCTATGGTTCGTGATGTGACTGAGCGATCCGTCACTGCCATGCGCACAATTTGCCTGTCATCACGTGAAGTGGTGCACTGAGGTGGATGCGATCGAACACGCCGGTCCGTCGTACCCTCCTGCATCCAACGATCACATATACGCATTACAGTTGTTTAGTTTCGTCCAACACGACTACCGATTTCCCTGAAAGATAATCCACAATCTCGGTAGGCCACTATCCTTCCTCTGTCGAACTCGGATACTTGATCAAAAGATGATCGCTGTTTTCGACGAGGCATAATTGATCATTTTTTTGAAAATACCACAAGAAAAACACAATTACCGAACTTGAAATCGTCGAAATCTCCAAGCCTTAAATAGCGCTTTGAAGTGGCGTCACAGGCGCGCTTGATGTACGTCTGCGCTGAAATTCTAATCATTTGCATATCTCACCTCCGCTAATGCATGTTGTAAATTTCATGTTATTTGCATGTTTCCTTCAGGGTGTTGCATTTACAGTGGCCAGCAGTGTACTTTGACTATATTTAATGTCACTTCTTTATGAATGTTTTAATGAAAAGGAAATTAATTTATATATTGTTTTGGTCTGTATAATAGACATGAATGAGTTATCAGTTCTTTTCTTTAAAAAGTACCCGTTTAACATTGCTTCCAAGTAACAAGATTGTTATTGGTTTCAGGCACCATACTTAGAAGATATTTTACGCATATTTTACAACTAACAAGCCTTCAAAATTTTGCACTTTCAAAAGACTCTATGACGATCTTCATAGTTTCCATCAATACTAAATTTATGATTTAAAAATTTGATTCTTAGAGGTCAAGAAATGAAAAACGCCTTCCCTAGCAATTTGCGAATTGGAATGTTTTATCTGAGCGTAAATTGCAATTCAATCTGGATACAAGAGACAAGGTAACATAACGTTTCAAAGGGTTAAAAACGTCTTTGAAAAGGTACTTCTGATAACCCGAAGAAACCTGAATACAAGAACAGCCAAACGTAGATCCATCTGAAGAATGTTTTCAAGCAGCCACGTTATTAATGAAGTAAAAAAATTGATCAAACTTTCAACGGATACCATTTTAAGGTATCCGACGACGTTTAAAACGTCGATTTTGATGAAAATTATTATTATTCCCGATTCTTAAAGAATGTGAATTTTTGTTTCTAAATCTGCTTTTATATTTTTGTACGATCATTAGATGAAATGAGATTGCTTTAGTAACGTTCCTAGCACATAATGGATGTGACTAGTAAGCAAGGTTAAAAAAACAGGGAAATATTGTAATACAGAGGCTGTTCACACATTTTTTAGACGATGTATATTGTATTCACAAAACTAAATTACATAAAATTCTTGTGTTTTAAATGTTCTATTTGACATCCCTTATTCTGAACTATCTTTCGACACCTCAATTTCCTTGATAATAATGCCTTTTGAAGTGTCAGAAGAGGTATTCTATTCCATTCCTCCTGAACAGCTTTCCAGAGTGCTGTAAGGGTTTTGGGACGACGTTTGGATAATGCAGATTTTAACAGTCCGAAAGCACAAAAATCCATAGGTGATACATCGGGAGATTTAGTAGGGATATCAGTGAAGGGGCCTTGATACCAGTTTTTGTTCCATTTCTTTTAGGAAATTTACAGTGGATTTTGATGTGTGACTGCTAGCTTTGTCCTGATGGAGTCTCACAGATTGATGGCACTGTGGGTAAAGCGATGGTATTTCATTCAGAAAAATTGGCGATAAATATGTTCCTGGTAGTATTTGGAGTTAATCTTGACATTTTTTCCCACTCTCTTTATTTTTAACTTGCCACTATAAGAAAAACCAGCACCAATCATGAATCCCTTAGAAAAACTTTCTTTCGATTCTTTGAACCATGTACTTAAATTTTTTCTCCCCTTTTATGATAATAAATGGCTCTTTTTTTGTTGCAATCGTTTAAATACACCCATGATTCATCTATTGTGACAATTGTTTTCCATTTTTCTTTGGATAAGTGTTTCTCATATAGAATTCTGCAGCGTGTCCTGCGTTCAGCGATATGGTTTGGAAGAAGACGATGCACATTGCGTTTTTTCGCTTTCTTAAGATTTAAATCAACGTTTATTATTTTGTTTACAGTGGACACCGAGCATTTTGATGATTTTGCAACTGTCCTTTGACTAGGGGGGTTTTCTTTTAACATTAAACAACGTATCTTGCAATAGTCGAAGATGTCCGTTTTTCCTTGGATACTTGTTCGGAATTTTTGTTCCACTTGAGGCTCCAATTTGACGTTTTTTTCATTTCTTGTTGACGATATTACCTATAGACGCTTTAGATATCACGAAACCATGACTCTCACATCGTTTTTGGATAACGGAGTATGCATATTTCTCTTCGGAAAGAGCATAAATGTAGCCTTCGAACCACTGCTTTGTTAAAAACGCCATTTGAATAAAAACAAAACTTTCAAGCCGCAGACGATAATTTTGACTTTTAAAAACATAGTACAATTGCAATTATTTCTTTTGCAGCAAACGATTCTTTATTACCGCTTACCAAAATCGTCTAAAAAATGTGCGAACAGCCTCTGTAGAACACAAACTTTATTGGCCGTCATTATAAACTCAACTACATTCTGCATCTAGCTGTTGCCAGTTACATAAAGGTAATACTAGATGATGGCATGATATCTTCCCTTTTAAAGAAAACAGAAAATAACATATAAATACAAAACAAGTAACAAATATTTATAAGTCAAGACGTTTAAGTGGGCTGACAGTTCGGCCGGAACGGATGGTAATAGTTTTAGCGATGTTAGAGGATTTTTTTAGCATTTTTAGAAGGTGCGGGAGGAGCAACAGGACAGGAATCGGGAGATATTGAACTTGCAGGCGAATGGTTAATCACAATCTCTCTATCTGGAGGAATTACTGCCTTTGTGCGTTGGATCACTTCTGAATTTCGTCTATAAGAGTCGCCATCGGCAGTAGTCACTATATATGACCGCGGAGCATCTGCAGTTCCAGAAAAGGTCGCAGGAACCCAGTTCCTATGAGTCGTTTTTAATTTAACCTTTTCTCCGTCCACAAAATATGGGAAGCTATCACTCGAAGTTGTTTGCACCAAGACGCTGCCTATCTCTCACCAACTGCAGAGTAACAGACGATGATTATCGTGGTAGGCGCAGAGATGTCCTGGATAGGTAGGTTCTAGTAGGACGTCTAAATAGTATTTGTGCAGGCGATGACAAACTATTGCGAGGAGTATTTCTCGAATTCAAGAGTGCCAGTCTGTAATCTATATGTTCAGTTTTACATCTTTTCAACAACAATTTTGCTTCTTGAAGATACAGTTCAGCTAACCCATTGGATTTTGGATAGTGTGGGGTAGGTGCCGGACACTTAATTTTCCAGTTGCAATGTAGAAAATGAAACATTTGTTTGGGTCACGATTTCGAAAATTATCATGTCATAAAGAGTGGAAGAAACAAACTGAGACACTGCCCTATCTTCAGGATCATTTATTTATGTTGCTGAAAATCCTCTCCATTAGCCACTATACACATTTGCACTCTGGACTGGATTTCTCGCTGCACATTGTGAAACATCCACCCTTTATGACATGACAATTTTCAAAATCGTGACCAAACAAATATTCATTTTCAACATTCTATTTTAAGTATTAGTGTGCGCAGGGTGTCTTTCCTTACTAAATCGATGATGCTGAACAACTTTGTATTTGACTTTTTTTCCGGTATCTCGTACCGTTTTTGAGATAAAACCGATAATTCCAATTTTTCCGATAGATGGCGTTGTAAACTGTCTCATCGAGAAGCGCATAGTCTTTTTCTATACCTAGATCCGAACTTTATGGCCTAAGCTGTCACTGTTTAGGAGTTAAGGGGGTTGTAACAGATATAGGTGGGAACCCTGTATTATAGGGTGGGTCGAAAAAAAATAAATTTTTTTTTTCCGAAATGCTTTAGTGTGGAAAAGTTGCCTATTGTAATAAGAAGAAAAATGGCATAAAAAAATTAAAATCGGTTACATCTTCCATTCGCGCATCGTACTTGAAGTTTATGAAAAATTACAAAAACTCACGATATTTTTGAAATTTTTTTCTGTTAGTTAAAACTTTGAAAATAAACATGCTTTAGCTTTTTATGCTTGCTGTATGGTTTAAATGACCTAAATAAATTAAATTCTGATCAAAAATCTAATTTTTTTCTGTTCGCGAAACGTCTTTGAAAAGACAGAAATTTAGCAATTTTTCGCAATTTCACTGTGCAACTCTTTGCTCGATTTGCTAGAAACAAATCGACCCAGAACTCACCACGCGGAGATGGTTGCATTTCGAGTTCAACCCACAACCTACCCAACCAACATCCAATTGTTGGGTGTGGTGTTTACATTATATTTACATCTATTTACAAAGATTTTCCATAGAGTAGGATTATTGGCTTACTCTATTTTTACTTTTTCATTTTATATCTATACATACACTGGTGTAAGAAATTAAGAGAATTTGCAGACTTGGTCGATTATCTCTAGAACTACTGTACCGATTTTAATGAAATTTGATATGTACATACATTGATACAATACAAAACAAATAACCATTCAATAATTGCAATACACACGCATGATCGTGAGTAACACTCGTAGGAGTCGGAAGGTATGAAAAAGAGGTTGCAGAATAAACAAAAAAAGGGTTAATGGATGGGTTAATAGGGGGTATGGTCCCCTCTTACAGATATACAGGTCTCGTAGCATGATTTCATACTTGAAATAAGGCAGTTTATCATTTTCTGGGGCAATTGGTCCCCCTCGTTCAGCAACGCTGTTTTCATTCCCTGGATGGTTCTCGGAGGGGGGTTGCGAGATGCAATTGCCTTCCCCAGAGCGTCCCAGACATGCTCTATAGGGTTAAGGTCTGGAGATGTGGCTGGCCAATCCATCCGGCGAATATCCTTACTCTCTAGAAATTCGTCGTCCAGAAGAGCTCTATGTGGCCTCGCGTTATCGTCCATTAAAATGAACTCAGGGCCAACTGCACCCCTGAAAAGGCGAACATAGGGCTCCAAGACCTCATCCCTATACCTCACACCAGTCACAGTGCCTCTTCAAAGACATGGAGAGGTGTGCGGCCATCCAACATGATGCCTGCCCAGACCATTAAACCTCCTCCGTCATAATGGTCGATTTCGCGGACATTGGAGGGTAGGTAGCGGGTCCCTGGTTCTCTCCATATGAACGTACGGCGAGAATCGGTGTTTAGGCTGAACCGGGACTCATAAGTGAAGAGAACGGTCGTCCATTGATCCATACTCCAATCTCTATGCTCTCTGCACCATGATAAACGGATTCTTCTGTTCGTAGAAGTGAGCGGGACGCAAACAGCAGGTCTTCTTGCAAACAACCCTCTCTCATGAAGTCTTTTGGAAACAGTCACCTTTGATACACGGGTTCCTGTGGCTGTATACAAGTCACGAGAGAGCTGAGAAGCTGTAGCACTCTTGTTACGCCTCGCTATAATCGACAAATAGCGATCTTCTGTGGCCCGTCGTGGCTCTTGGACGACCTTGCCCAGGCTTTCTCTCGATGGATCCGGTATTCTGGAACTGTTTCCATAAGTTACACACGACGCTGCGCGTTAAATTGAAACTCTCTACAAATTTGGACTTGGAGGATACACCACACAAGAATTCCAATTAATAATTTCATTGTAATTGGAAGCTTGGAAGTTTATCTTTGGTGGTACGAAATTTCTATCAGTCTTCTTATTTGGGACTGCTTGTCTTGCTTTTAAGATCTTTCTGTAACCAAGCTCCCGAATATGTTCTCTTCAACATATTCAGACTATGTTTCCTCAACAAGCATTGCCAACAGAACATTCTCTGGGTGCGCAAAGAATGCATTTCGTTGAATTACTGGATCGACAGCTTGAAGTAATTCGTCGGATAAAAACCGTGATGTTTGGATTGCTTGAAAGACATGTTTTCGTCCGTCAGTAAAATATTTGTTCTTTTTTATGGTGAACCACATAGCCATATGTGATTTCCAGATGAAGCCAACTAATTCTTTTAAGTTTCCGGATGGATCTGATGAACTTATATAAAACCTAAGGACTCGGTGGCCGCAGTTAGCCATCTCGTATGGGACAAAGGACAGGGTCCCTATTTGCCAAGTCTTCTGGACATTGTCCCAAGGTGAATGCATTTGAAATGTCAAACAAATACTGTTGGTCTTTGCTCAACAAATTCCAGTCTATATCAGGGCATCGAACAATCTATGGGTTCATAATGAACCACAGGGAGTTTATCACAGCAAGGTGAGCTGCTGCCGATTGGCCCACTAAAAGAATTAGGCCCTGCTGTTTGACCGTCAATATGTTGAAAAAATGTGGCGAAAAGGAAGCTCATTAAAATGCAGGAGTCATATGCACCACTGTACCGGTCGTCCTACACGATTTTCTAGTCGGTGGATGACACCGTTCTTCCATCCAGAGTTAGTTACATTGCCATTACACCCTACTACTTGTAGTTTTTCTAGCGATATTAATAGTTCAGACAAACGAGAAATAATGCTATGAGTTATATCATTTAATAGACTCGAGGAGGAGATACATGTTCAATATAAGTTGATCCAGGTTCCTGAATAAGAGAATAGTTTTCTTCTTTCCCATTCCTGCGAAATTACTTCGCATTCTATATTTCAACGAACAAAGTATAATCTTTTTGTCAGTCCAAAGAAAGACCCCAACTTTACTCAGTAGGTTTGAATTGACTTCAATTGAGTTTAAACCAGTTCAACCTATTTTAAGTGATTTCTAGTGCGTTTTGTTCTAGCAAAACGAAACGAAGAGCAGGACAGTGAAAAATTGCAAAATATTGATAATTTCTGTTTTTTTCTAAGACGTTGCGCGAACGAAAAAAATAGATTATTGATTAGAATTTAATTTATTTAGGTTATTTAAACCCATAAAACAAGCATAAAAAACTTAAGCATGTTTATTTTAAAAGTTTTTAACAAACAGAAAAAAATTGCAAAAAAAAAATCGTGGTTTTTGCAATTTTTCATAAACTTCAAGTACGATGCGCGAATGAAAGATGTTAACCGATTTTAATTTTTTTTATGCCTCTTTCTTCTTTTTACAATAGGCAACTTTTCCGCACTAAAGCGTTCCGAAAAAAAAATATTTATTTTTTTCGACCACTCTACTGTATAATTCTGAATCAATAAGGTGGGTTTTTTTAACTTTGAGTTATATTCTGTTCTTGATTTTACACATCTTTGACTGAAGAAATTTTTTTAGTGTTCTCTTTCTTAAAAAAATTGAATTGTCCAGTTATACCTACATGGCAATTCCCGTAATTCATATATATTACCGCATCCTATATATTGTTCCAAATTTACTATTATTTGGAATTTTAAATTTGTTAATAATGTAGAAGTCTTATTGTATTTATAATTTTAATAAGTTTACCATGGAGAATAACTCAAATATTCATATGAGTATTTCAAATTTTGGTTTAAACACTGTAGTCGGAATTGACATTGAAAAGCTACAGTGTGTTTTGTGCAACGTTGTCCTTAATCCGTAAATCTTTGTGAAAACGTTGTCCCTGCAGAATCTATAAAACCTTGCGAAACGTCACTAAGGGACAAAGCATTCTGAATATATCAAAAAAAAAGATTTGGAATTCTTTCAACGCATGAAGTCTATCTTAAGCGTTAGAAATTTAATCCTACAGGCATTGGGGCTCCAGGGAGGGGGCCACAGGCATTGGGCACTAGGGTCAATTGCTCCCCTCCACACAAAACAAAAAAAATAGCCCGGCGTATTTTTTTTCATAGCCTAAAAATTATATACATCGTAGACCTAATACTAAATGAGTTTAAATTAAAATGACACAATGCTTATTTCTTATATATATATATATATATATTATATATATATATATATATATATATATATATATAATATATATATATATATAAATGTGATAATAATCACATTTGTAAATTTTAACACAAGGGAATTAACACAAGAGAATTGACGCGTAGAACTTATGGGAGATGCAGTCGATACGAGGAGTGATGCAGTCGGGCGAAGTGTTCATCCAGGAAAAACACTGATGATATTGAGGAGATTAACACACGCGGAGCCATAGAAGAGGAACACAGGATTTCAGACGATATCCAGAAAAATCCCTTTATTCAATTATGAAGCAACGCGAAGGCTGCAGCGGCCACTGGACTTGTCCGGCGTCCATGCCAGGACGGGGCGTGTTAACAGCAGTGTTTACATGCCAGAGATAAGAGAAGAGCGTTGTAACGACCGGACTGTGGACAGCAGATCCGACAGCAACGAGGTTAGACACGCAGGAGAGAGAGAAAAGTCTTCTGTTCATGCAATATTAAATGGGTGTTTTGCGATATTGTAGCCAGAGGGGCCTAAACTACTTAATATTTTAATTGGGCGTCTTTAGGTTCGTGGAGTGCACGTGTCCACTTCAGTTTCCGGGGCTTGACAGATACCCCGCTTGTTAGAGCTGCGACCTATTGACCTGGGTGTAGGATAAGTGGCCATAAAGTTCTTCTAAAGTGTGGTTTCGACATTATAAAAGGCATAAATCCAGAGTGGTTCGAAGGCTCTTCAAGAATTTTGACATTATACTGACATTCGGAATCTCATAAACTTTTAACACTCATATCTGGGGATGTTAGTGAGTTCAGATAGTTCACATACCTGCTTATGATCTGCAGGTCTACGATAAATTATATCATTTTACTTTACGTTGCAATTTTGGAAAAGGGGGTCGTGCTTTATTAACAGGATAATTTAGAATACGCCGGTAAATGTAAATTAGAGAAGGACGGGATTTCTTTCCTGTTGGCATATATATATATATATATATATATATATATATATAGATATATATAGATATATATATATATATATATATATATATACACATCTACGAGCTCAAAACCCACACTTCGCTAAGGAGTACATTCAAACTAAATACAACGGTCAATGTATGAAATTGAAAGCCAAAAATAAATAAATATATACATATACAGTGCTCCCAAAAGTGTTCGTACACTTACGATTTCAATGAAATAGGGTCTATCCATTGATTAAAATGAATATTTCAGAATGGGTATTTAATAATAAGATCTATAATCTATTCTTAACAAAACTACATGAAATATTTTGAAAACATAGTAAAACTTTATTTTTAAGAAACCAATAATCCAAAAGTAACAAAAACTTTATCTCACAAAAGTCATCGTACACTTGTAAAAATCTCTACATATTAGTAAATATTCTAATTTTTCGTTAAATTAATATTAGTAGTGTTACGTCTTGGCCCTTTTCGGGGGAAAAAGGCCACCCAAGCAAAAGCCCATCCCTTTGCGAATTCTTCCGTTTCCAAGAAACGATCGGGGGTGGCTTCTGCAAACCCCCTCACGCCGGCCAGCTGGCTGAAAAGAGACGCAGAGGTTTTTGGGAAGCAAGGAGAGAAGGTGGCTGTATATTGAGCCTCGAATTTGTCCGTCGAATACGGTGCGGGAATGCGCCGTTGCGGACCGAGTGCCTGAAAATTTCCTCTCTGATCCCGATCATTCCTGTGGAGAGATACATCTCTGTTGAGAAACTTGTAGGAGATATTGTGGTTCCTATAGAACCTCGCATATGCAGAGGAGCCTAGACTCTCTGTTTTGTACATAGTGTACAGTTTTTTATTTAATACAAGCTCTGTGTTACAAAATTGTCTCTCGTGTGTCTTCTTTTTCCACCGAGGACGTTACAGAGTTATAATTGGAGGCGCACCGGCGAGATACGTGCAAATCACGCCAAGATATCATTTTGTGTTCAGTTCGAACGTATTTAGGACGCTGTCCTGTTTGAGAGTCTTATCTCTCGTGCTATCTTCGACTCTTCGACTTCCCTTACGTGAAAAGGTGTGAGGACGCCACCAGTCCTGGTTCCTGTGTGTCATCGAAGTCTTCAACAACAAAGAAAAAAACTGTGCGTGCCGTGAACGTGTAAAAAAAAAATTTGGTGTTATTTGAATTTACAAGAACGGTCTCCTTGTTCAGTAGAAGTGTGGTGCCTGTCCTGCTGATTTGTTCTGCAAAACGGGGTAAGTGCTTAGCTAATCATTAAGGCAGTGACCACTTTTTAAATTTGGATAGGAAATTTTATGTTTTTTTTTGTGTTCTAAACTTATGGCAGTTCAAAATTGAAGTTATGTTTAAGAGGTTTTAGGCCATTTGAAAATTAAAACTTGATAGTTCTTTTATTTGTTTTTATTGTGTGAATGTTAAGAATAGGATATTTGATTGTGTTTTGACTGCTAGGTTTAAGAGGTTTTAAAAGTTATTTTGAAAGTTATGTTTAAAAGTTATGCTTTAAAATTTTTAACTGAATTATTCTTGTGGGTTTTTTCTTAAAATCTGTTTTAATCGAATTACTATTAAGTATATTTGAGGGTATGTTGTGTAACACAGTTCGGTCTTTTAAATTAATTTGTGAATGTTAAAGAGCAAGTTTGTTTGGTTTCTGGGTATTTTTAAATTTGAGATGGCTTTCTTAAATAAAGCACGGCACCACGAATTGGCGCATCTCGCGCAAGAATTAGGGATTGAATCGGAAAATAAAAGATCTATTCAATTAATTTCTCTCATTAAAAAAAGCCCCGAATTTGATGAAGAAATAATTCAGGGACGTCTGGAAGCTTTTCGGGACCAATTAGAGCAAAAACGTCAGGAGGAATTGTTAGAAAAACAACGTCAGGAGGACAGAGATTTTGAACTGGCAAAATTGAGGATAGGGGTAGAAAATTCCTCGGATCCTTGTTTTAAAGAGGTAATCTCTAAAATGTTTGAGCAATTTGAATCGGACCCCGGATCGTTCAGATTAACTTATAAGTGGGTGCTAAAAAGAGTTGAGCATGACCTGGAATATGAGTCCAAATACTCTGTTTGTGATTCGGTTCGGAAGCAGAAAGCGGAAGAATTGATGTTTTTAAGAATGCACTTGCGAAAGTTCCGGGAAAACACATGAAGTCTTCTTCTAGTGAGGAGCAGGTAATTAATAGTAGTTGCTTGGATACTGTTTCGGCTAGTATTAGCGGCGGAAACGATAAGTTGTCTTTTATGGACACCCCCGAAAAAATCAAAATCGTAGATGAACAAATTGAGTTACCCTGTAAAGTTATGGAGGGAAAGGAAATGATTCCCCGTTAGGCGAAAACGCTAAATTGATTTTTCCTGAGGAGAGTGATTCTCCATTAGTCGAAAGGGCGAACTTTTCCGTTTGCGACAACAACAAAGGGGACCTTGCAGCTAGTTTTCCTGAAAGTAACCCCGAAACCGGAACCTCAATGGTTCAGGATCCACTTTGCCCCGGAGCATAGAGGGTTTGTCGCTCGCTCATTTGCAAGAGGTGAAAAACTGGATTGTTGTGTCCAGAGAACGGGGGGAAAACGAGGTCAGATATGACCCACGGGATATTGTGCGGAGACAGGGGACGCGAGTCAATTAAAGACCAACGTCTATTGTGTTGAGCCAGAGATGAGGCTTTCTTATCTGTAGGAGTCGTCTCGTGCAAATCCGCAGGAAAATCGAAAGCAGTGATGAGAAACGGGCCCCACTCAATTAGGGACCAGTGTGGAAAGCAGAGTGTAGTTAAACTTCAGCATTTGTTGGTTCAGAATAATGTCAACGAAAGGGAGTTTAGCAGAAGCGAAAAAGTGGGGAAAGTAACGTCTTTTACGACCCAGAATTGCCCGCTTACGATCGAGAAATTTAGAGTACAGGTGCTTAAAGAGAAGGGTTTCCCGACTCGTGCCTTAACGAATATGTACGCTGAAAAAAAGGGATGTCCACTGAGGAGTCGGAAACGACTCACGGGCATAACTAAGAAGTGGATTGTACCACCGGGAAAGTTACGGAGCCGAATGGTGAGCCCCTGTAGTGGCAGAAATTTAAAGTTTGCGGAGAAAGCTGCGGAAGGATAAACCACGAAATTATTCTGTTGGATTACGGAGGTACATTGTAGAAAGGGGAATATTGAAAGGGAGTCGGACACGACGTAAGTTCCAGAAAAGAAATGTGTGGGCTTTTTGTTGCCTCCGGGAAAATTGCGAAAACCGAGTAATGGTCCCTGGTAGTAGGAGAAATTTAAATTTTTGGCAGTTTGGTCTGGTTAAAAAGAATAGAATTTGGATTATCAGGCACCTAAAGGGAAAAATTTATCAAGTGGAATTTTAGAGCCAGTAGAGTATTCCAGGCGAACCAAGGGTTGTACGATGTTCTAACCTTTATGGCATTGCGGGAAAAATGCGGATTTGCCCGTGTTAATTGTTGCCTTGAAAGGTTATATTATTTTCTAGATAGCAAAAACTTACAATCGTGACAGCCCACAATCCATTTATGTGGTCCTTCAAACGCGGACAGTCTGAGCTGTCGGCAATTTATTAGGCTCTTGACAATATCAATTGACGAACCATGCTCTGATTTTAAATTTTATGCCTATTAATGTACAATTAATTTAGGAATTAATTGTATAATAATGTGTACTGTGTTTTTTTTATGTTTAAAAGAGAAAAAAATTGTTCTTGACTATATATAAAGAGTGGAGTAAGTTAATTGTAGGTTAAGTGGAGTGTATAAATATATAGTTTTTAATTTCTTAATAATGTGTTTCCGCATGGTAAAAGTACTAGTACCATTATGTTTTAGTGGGTCACTTGCCTTATGTTTAATGCTAAGTGCTTTACCGTGAATATCTTCATGGGCAGTTTTTCTGGTGTTTGTGAGCGAGTTTCTTCGCAGCCCTGCAAGAAAACTTATTGGAGGGGGAAGGAAAGACTGTTACGTCTTGGCCCTTTTCGGGGGAAAAAGGCCACCCAAGCAAAAGCCCATCCCTTTGCGAATTCTTCCAATTTCCAAGAAACGATCGGGGGTGGTTTCTGCAAACCCCCTCACGCCGGCCAGCTGGCTGAAAAGGAGACGCAGAGGTTTTTTGGGAAGCAAGGAGAGAAGGTGGCTGTATATTGAGCCTCGAATTTGTCCGTCGAATACGGTGCGGGAATGCGCCGTTGCGGACCGAGTGCCTGAAAATTTCCTCTCTCGACTCCTGATCATTCCTGTGGAGAGATACATCTCTGTTGAGAAACTTGTAGGAGATATTGTGGTTCCTATAGAACCTCGCATATGCAGAGGAGCCTAGACTCTCTGTTTTGTACATAGTGTACAGTTTTTTATTTAATACAAGCTCTGTGTTACAAAATTGTCTCTCGTGTGTCTTCTTTTTCCACCGAGGACGTTACAATACCCTCGTTTTATTACCTAACCTATGTCGAGCACGCGCCGTTTCAATCCGCGGACGATTCCAGCGTCGTCGAAACGTAAGCTCATTTGAACGGTGGACAAGAAAATTTACTTTTTTTTTACTTTTCATCATAGAGATACGAAATTTTGTACATTTTCAGTATAAATAAATAGAATACCTTAAAAGAAATTTCCAATCTCATTATAATTTTAAGATTTTTTTTTTAAAAAATTTTAATTTGTAAACAAGATTTTAAAATTGCTACTTAATTTTTGAGATATTTCCTCGATTTTGCATTTTAATCTCTTTAAACTGTATAACAAACAAATCTGGGTATCAATTCCCTCGAATAGTTAATTTTTTTCTGAATTCCATCCCGATTTTGACGAAAATTTTGTCTTTTGAAAAGTTATAAATGAAATTGAATTACCTTAACGAAGTGGAATTGTAAAATGCATACCCAGTTTTTTGTAAACGGCATCAGATTTTGTTCCTTATGAATTTGATGAATTTTGAAGCAGCATTTAAAAAATGTAAAAACCTCGAAAAATCTGGTTCGAGAAATACAGATTTAATATTTATTACCGATTATAAATTACTTTGTAGAAGTATTTCGTAAATGATTTTTTACTCGAAAAAAAAAATGATTTCGGTACTAATAATGTACAGAAATGTTTACAATAACACAATCAGTATTACAACGACGAGAAATAAAATCCCTTTTAAATGTAATACATTGCGCTCCGATTCATTTTTTATAATTAATACACTCACTGCCGCTTTTAGAAAAATTAACATTCTTCTTTCCAAATTTTAATTCCAAAATCAACAAATATCTATACCATTCGGGTGTTTATTTTTAAAACACGCTAATCCGCAGTACGTTTGGATACATCAAAATAAAATTTCGAAAAAAGGCCTTCCACGCAGACCCGTTCTTTTATTAATATGTACGATTCATTTTATTTTCCCAATTCGACTGCAAATATATTTCCCCCACTTTCATTTGTCTTTCAAAACTGAACGGGTTCGGAATTTCCTTTCCCGTCTGTGCAATAGATGGCGCCACGTCTTTACTTTCGAACTGGGACGAAAACTGTACTTTCGTTCATCTCGGTAAATATAGTATCGTTTCCACTAGAATTCCGTTTTATTCCAAAATAAATACATGCATATCTTTTAAAATGATGTAATTAAGATACTTAAGTACACCATAATGCATTTTTTCAATTATCTTTATGATTTCTTTCTGATCGAAACTGTTTAAATTTGTAGCTTTCAGATTGTTCTCGTATGCTTTATAATATTTGAAATTTCGAACAAAACCTTTAAGTGTAAATATTCTATTTATAAAAGCTGCGGTTATTGATATCTATTTTTTTAAAATGAAATATTTTCAAACAGAAATACTTTTGATTCGATAAGATGAATTCTTGTAATTTATTATTAAATATACTATAATTACATATAATAAAATTAATAAACATATATCTTTGTCATTTCAGTTTTGACATTGAATTTGATCTCTGGATTTGCTTTTCCAAGATGATGATGATGATACCACCTGAAGAAAATTATTCTCCTGATGATTCCAATTCAAGTAGAAATCAATTACTGTGTCACTTTTCATTGCTAACAATATAGTAACTATACCATATTCCATATATCCTTCCTTTATTTTTAAACCATGATTTCACAATCAAGTTTTTAAAATGTTGTTTTCAAATACACTGCTTCTCAAGTTCTTTATGTAATACACACCTGAAAGAATAATAGCCAGAAATATTATAATGCATAAAAATTTAAAAGATTTCCATAAATATCATATTTTAATTGTTATGAAAATTCCATAAAACTTTATTGATATAAAGAAAATACAAATGCACACTTGTATATGAAAAAAAATTAAGAGTTGTATGAAGTTCTTAAAATTAAAGTTCTTAAAATTCTGATATTTATATATTATAGCAATAGTTAACAGTATGATGACAATACCATCATTGTTAAAAACTCAGTTATTTTTGCACGGCAGACTTGATAATGTCATAAATTTATTTCATGAAAAACTATCCTTTTATTTTCATTGGTAGATCAATATCCTAGAAAACAATCATGGCAAGTTATGTGATATCATTGACTAATAATAAATCGCTCAAGAATTTTATACATTTAAAATTCAATTTTTTTATTTATATTTTGAAGAATAACGTGTAAACTATACAGTTAGAAGTCACAGTTGCTCTTTATGTCATGTCTTTTTATCTTCTCTGTCTCGTGCAGTTTTATAATACTTACTACTTTATCTTTCAAAAGCATTCGTTAGATGTTTATTTTGTTTTTAATGGAAATCTTACATTTTACTCGGCCACTGCTGTTAACAAAATTAATCCAGGAATAATCTGAAAGCTTTCAAGCTTCATACAGTGCTTTCGAAACCTTTTATTTTACTTTAAGAAAGCAGATTTTTTTATTTTTTTTTCTATGTCGTTTATACCATTATTAATCTTTTGAAAAATCTTTTTCGCTTAACAAACATTCCGCAATTTGACATTTTTAAATTAAAAGCTTTCGGTAGTGCAATGACGACCGAATACTGAGATGTTTTATGCATAACATTTCGCATGCTTTTATTTTTTGCTATGTAATTTATACCGTGTTTAGCTTTACCACTGGTGATTCTAATTTCCCTCATTTGTTCCTATGCAGGCACATAATCTGTCGGACACACAAGTTAGTGCTATCGATATAGTGCTCCAGGATATGAAAAAGATTTTTAACCAGAGGCATTCAATCCAAGTTCTGGCTTCAGAGGAAGGTCGTAAGTTATATTTCAATTCACAAAAGATATCTATTGTAGCGTAAATATTTTCTAATATTAATTGCTTTCGATGGAATTGTTTGCATTCGCTGTCTGTTTTCACTGAAATATTATAACATACATTACAATAATGCATTTAAAAAAAGTTTTAACTAATATCAACAAATTACATATCATTATAAATCAAACCGTACATTATTCAATAATATTTCAAACATCAAATAAGGTGGTAATAAACAAAACGGAAACTTTGCATTCTAAACTAAATAAGTATAATAAAACAGTAAGAATTTTTTGAAAAATACACAGATCACTCAAAATGGAAAAAAAAAAAACATGCCGAAAAAGTAAACTATTGCTTAGCACTTGCATGAAACTTCCAATATTAGTTATCAGGAACCTATTCTAACTAAAACTCGGGCCTGGATCAGTGTTGAGATACCTTAAACAAGTCCTTGATTTTGCACAACAGTGCTTATCGTCATGTCTAATGTTATAAGGCAGTGGTGGATTATAATATTGTCTCATGAATACATGTTCATACATTTTGCTGCATACAAACAAATACATAATTGGCGTCACCCAAAGGAAACTCATCTTACAGAGTTATTTGTTATGAACAATTGAAGGTTTTGTTAGTTCTCTAATGATTTGGGAGGAATTCATAGAGCTTGGTTTACGTTCACTTGTTGGATTGGGTGGAACAGTGAATGTTACATAAAGAGATCATCTTCACCCGTTTTGATGTATTTCTCCAAGCATCCATAATCCTTATATTTTGGTAAGCAATTAAAAGTTTTCTGTAATTTTTAATCACTTATAAAGAAAAACCCTCGGTTTTTTTCAAAGACGAAATAGTACCTGGCCTGTTTTCAGTTTCAGTATAAATAACGCTTGCAGGGATGAATGAGGTTTAATATTGAATGCTAGTAATTTTTGCTGTGACTTGGTAATAACAGCAGCCAGTGACCAGTTTTCACCTGTTTTGTTTCTGTTCGTTTGCATTGCAAGGTGATTAGAGAAAGGGAAAATATGTGATGATATTATGTTTGTTGCTGGTAAAACTATTATGTTTACAGAGTTGAACTTAGTTGATACCTTTGACAAGGGTCCCATCGTACTCAACTGAGGTTTTTTTTAAAAAGTATTTCTTGATTAATTTGAAATGATAGTCGTATTTTCATTATTTAAATACTATTTATTTTATTATATCTCAGGTAATTAAAGTGTTACAATTTGCCTTGACTAATCTTTTAAAAATTTAATCAGATGTATAATATATGCATTATAAGTAGGCATTGTTTAGCTGCAGTTTATTTCATGCTGTAAACTTTTTATAATATTGTTTTATTAAAATAATACTGAAGGTTCTTTTACAAATTTACTTAATTTTGATGCCAAGTGTTAATTGTTCACCAAAGGGTTTTGAAACATTTTAAATTCGCATTTCCAAAGAAAATGTTCCATGCACATTTTTACAATGTATAGAAAAATATCCTGTGATAGTTTTTTTCCCCCCTAGTTGGGTAATACATTTTAAAATTATATCTCTGTTTATGTGCTTCTCAGTGGTTGTCATCATTAAGGAGTTTTATTCTTGTAAATTTTAATCTGTTCACTAGCTAATGTAGAATTGGCGACTGGTGTATAGAGGACCTATTTTGAAGAACTGTCACACCCATTTTAAAATTTTAACCAATTTTTAGTTTTTCCGCGAAATTATGAATGATAATTATTACCTACCTGCACCGTGTTTGCCTAGAATAAGGTGACATCATAGATGCTGCCTCCCATCAACTATAGCTGTGAAGTAGTTATATTAGACAAAACATCCCACTTTCAAAAGCTTCTGAAAGATGTGGTAGAAGTTTTTAGCCTGCAAGTTCTAGCATTTTTAATCAAATTTTCATCAATTTGCTACATAGAATGCATGAAAATATTGAATACTGATATAAAAAGTTTTTATTTCTCTTTTAGAGAACTGTGTTATTGCAAAAAAAGTCTCGTCAGCATCTATGCTGCCGGAGATCAATGATGAAGAGTCACAGCAACCAGACCGTAGGATAGAATTAAAAATGTGTTATGTAAGTCCTTTTATATATATAAATATATGTCTTTAATTGCATTAATTTTTTTTCTTGCTAACTTGTTTGCGTGTCTTTTTTATAGCTGGACATACAAAAAAAAAAACATTGCTCTAACCCGGTATTTACTACAATTTTTTTATAGCTAGATTTTTGATCTGCAGTTGCAGCTATTGGCTCAGTGGCAACATCATTGCAATGCTATAAAACTGTTGGAATGATCGAGTGTCAGTCCCTTATTCATATGCTGTCGTCACATAACATCAAAGTTGTTTCACTGAGGATTCCAGCACACTGCGGAATCCCAACTCTTGGACAGAATGACAAAAAGAAGTTTCATGTTAGCCCATGTAGACCAATTGCACATAATTCTATAAGGGTGTTTATCTAGAACAGGTGTTGGCAACCTTTTTTACTAGTAGGGCATATTTCGGAAATGTGATAATTCGGCAGGCATCACAGGTTGAAAAGAAATATTTGAACATGAAAATATTAATGCAACTTAAATTTTTAATACAGAAATTTAAATTTCAGTTTACGCTAAACAGTCTTAAAACTGATAATTTATGCGATATTTGACATTCAAATTTGCGGCCAACTGTTTCTAATGTGGCACAAAAGTTAAATTCCCAGTTCCTAGTCGTTTATCTAAATGAGTGTTAGTGAGGCTTCATTGGTACTTTGATTGATTCAGAAGCATATGTCAACACACAAAGAGTTCAAATTTCAGAGCAGGAAAAAGAAGCTGACTCACAGGGCATGGAAAGCGACACTTTCGAGAGAGCAGGCTGTTCAGTTTTTTATTTTTATAGTTTTACAATTTTAATTTTTTTTACTGTTGTTGTTTCCAATCCCCTTGGTGTAGGCCAAGTCCACAGGACCTAGGTCCTCGAATCCTAGGCCCTTTGCGAAGGGTAGTAAGCAGTTTCACTAATTTTGTTTACTAAAATTATTCATTACAACTGCAAGTGTTTGTTGTTCAAATATCTAAAATTTAGATATTTCACACCGCATTGCTGACCCCTGATCTAGAAGAAATTGAAGAACCTTTTTTTATCAAAAATTAATAGATAGAAATTCTAATAAATTATGGGTTTTTAATAGTGCATTCATTCCAGATTTTCCAAGGAAGGAATCAATAGCCGTGATCTAGCTTAGCTAAACATCTGAGTGGCTTGAAAATTCTGCACTATTTGTGATAAACCATAAGTTATGGACATTTCCCACATCCAGACCTTTGAGTCACTGTCAGCTTCGGTTCTCTCTAGCCAATATTGTGATGCAAGAGCATTGAGCAATTAATAAGTCCCTCTTTGTTATACTTTTTATCTTGTTTGTTTTCTTTTTGTACTTTTTATCTTGTGTTTTTGTTAATTGCTTGCCATTGGAAATGAAAAAGATTTTGAAAAATTGGCATTAAAATCATCAGCTGTAATTTATAAGAAAAATAATTGCATGGTTTTTCTCTTCATTAATTTATTCTTCACTAGCATGTTTCCTGTGTTTTCAAAAGCAACATTTTTTACAAATTCATTTAAAAATACATTTCCAAAAGCTAGAGCATATAGAATATAAAAATAAAAAGGTCCGATGGTTATAATTAGGAAAGATGTAAAATAGTTGCTTTAGAAGTCACATTTTTAAAAAAATATTATTTAAACTTTAGAAAATATATGAAGAAAACTGTCTAGCTTTTGAAATGAGTGCTCAAACTCTTTGGTGAAAAAAAAAAGTTTTAATTTGTTTAACACTGTACTACTTGTGGCAAGTCCAAATTTTAAAATGAACATTTGGACTTGCCACAAAAGAAGGACTTGCTGTTGTAAAAGATTGCTATACTGTAAGCAGTACCCACTAAGCCTCGTCAATGGTCCAGGCTTTTTTGCTAAGAAATGTCTTGTGATTTAGTATATCAACTAACTGAGCTTTGTTAAATTCGACTCAATTATTTTGAGTATAAAATATTGTTTCACATAAATTTAAATTGTTTTCTTAATGCTCTCTTTTTATTTTTGAAGATTCCATTCAGGAGCATCATGGCCTGACACCATTTCTATCGTCAAATTGTTCCCACTCTCTCAATGGATATCACAACAGAACTTAGTGTATTTGATAAGTTCTCCCTTCAATTATTATTCTGTTTTTAAGTTAAAATTTACTATTTCTTTCTACCTAATTTTATACTTCTTCCTAAAACAGTTTAATTTTGCTTTCATTTTTTAAAATTTATTTATAATATATTTTTTCTTGAATTTAATGTTGCTTTTAGAATTTGTCTTGCCAAATTAATTTTGATTTAATTTTTTTTATTTTATAATAAATTTTAAAGTTGATTATTAAATTTTGTGCAATTTGAAATCATTTGATATCTAATAGCAGATTTTTTTTACTTTTTATAATATTTTATTTCAAAATTTTTTTGTTTAATTTTTTTAATTGAAAATTTATGTTTTAAGTATTCATTGTTTCCCCTTTTTTATTTTCTTTTCCACAAACTTTGTCATTAAGAATATAACTTTAGTATTATTTTATCATGCATTCTTTAATTTTTTTTACATCTAAGTAATCGGAGGTTTTTTAATTTGCAAATTAACTTGCTAAGTGCAGTTGTATTTTGATAACAACTCTTAGGCAGAAAGTTTTGGAAGTATGCACATCATTGTTGTCAAACAGTTTGCTAGAACAAAGCACCATTTATCAGGGTCAGAACACTTATTGCGATAAGGTGGCATGGATGTTTGTAGCTATTCGGAATCAGCAGGTCCTTGTGCAGCAAAAAGTTGACTGTAGTGCTCCAAAACAAACTATATGGAATTTTTCCTCTAAAGTTGCACGTAGTAGATGAGAAACAGTTTTCTGTTTGTTTAAATGTAACTGACATGGAAATCACCAGGGGAGAGTAAAATTATTTTGAAGGCGATATGGGCATTCAAGCATTATTATACAATACAATGTTTAGCAGTTTTTTCAAATACCTGTTATGAGAAACCTTTTTCAACTGAAACTCTTTGTTGGATATTAGACTTGAGATACCTCTTACAAGCAACACATGTCTAATGGCATTAGGCAGTGTTAGACTATAAATAGATGAGGAGTATTATACTTTCTCATGAATCCATGCCCCCACATTTTGCTGCATAACTCATTATACATAATTCTGAACATAATTGGTGTCTTCTTATTTAGATTATTTGTATTCAAAACAGTCAAAAGTTTTCAGGTTTTGTCACGGTGTGGGAGGTATTCACAATGCTTGCTTTCGACCCATTTGTTATATAGATTAAAAACTTTATTTTTATGCATTATCTTCTAGTGATAAGTGATTGTCTTTATCTTTGTTTTGATAACTTTTCAAGGGTTCCCACAAACTTTAATTTTTAATAAATGGTTTAAAAAGTCTGCATTAGCTATACATCAACAAAAACTCAAAACAGAAATAATTGAAACCTAACGCTGGCCACAGATTCAAATAGCACCAGCAGTGTTGGATCGGGAAATGTCTGAAGGAGTGATTCTATCTAATTAATTTGAAGTAATGATTATAATAGCAGGAAACATCGACTAGTTTTGAAGAGCCGCTCTCTGTTCATTCCCATCACAAGGTTTGGTTATGTTTATTGTTATGATAATTTTGTTTAGAAAGGTTGCCATTGTAGTTGAAGTATTGTCACAAAAGGGATACTTTCCGTTTTCAAATTACTAGATTTTTTAGTGTCTATCAAAGTAGAAGACTACTTGCCCTTCAGAATAAAGTGTATTTGGTACAGATATATTAATTTACAGAGCTTAAAAAAGCTTTGTACAAATTTGAGGAAACTGTTGCTCCTGGATTTTGGAGGGAAAAAAAATTATTGTATTATTTCCTCTTGAGAGTTATAGATTTTAGAGATTTGGGCAGTAAGTATTGTCTGCAATTAACTTGAAATATTGCTCTGGATTGTATCGTTTCAGGACTTGGAAGCTTTACAATTTCCCTCGATTGTATCATAGGTTAAAAATGCTCAGTCTGCTTTAGCCAGTTTTAATTTCAGTATCTATCTTATATTAGAATAACTTTTTATTTCCTTTGAATGGGTATTAAATTTCATATATCTATCATCTTTCACGGAACAGTTTATCTCATAATTACAGGAAATGCTTGAAACTGCCACCACTTTTTTCAAAAGATTTATAGGTTTTGAATTTCCTGTTTGGTCAGTGTGATGTTGTCATCACATCACTCTATCGCTGTTCGCAGCGTCGATTAGCAATCACTCTTTTCCCCTTGGAAGAGAAGTGAGAGTTTGAGCGGGAAGAAGCAATGTGCTTGCAACGCCATTTGTTAACTTCTTGTAGTGCTGTGTGCTTTTGCATAAGGGGTTCGTTTGTAATAAAGTTTGAGTTTTATATACATTAACATGTACTGTATATGCTCATCGTGGTTTATTGTTTATACTGGCTCAGTTCCCGTGTGGTTTGACCTCAACGACACCGTAAGAGGTTTGCGGTCTAAAAATACACAACGCAGGTAAAATTCCATTATAGCATCATTTTGTATAAGTGCTATCCACTGCATGGATAGCTTCCCTCAACTAACATCACAGTTAGCATCAGTTTTATGTACCCAAACTAACTTAATTGCAAGTTTCTTGCACTTTGTATCGTTACTCTGTCAAGGCTGAAGTTTATAGTTGAAGTATCATTACCCTACAACAATGGACTGGACGCCAGCGGATTTGCATAAAATCCGACTGCATGTCAGATTCTTTTTATGCAAATCCACTTGACCTGTTAAGGTTAAATATGATACGTGAAGTGGTAATGTTGTCAGTTCTGTGTGAAATTGTGAGAACTTAGTGGCTTTGAAAGAGGTGTTATAGTTGGCTATTTGCAATATTGCGGTAGAATTATCACAGCCATGGTGAACTGTTGATCCCTGTAAACTGGAGCATGAAGTTTGTAAAAACCACTCCAATCATCAACAGTGAGTTTCAGTAGGCAGCAGGGGTTACAGTGTGGAAAGAACTGCAATTTACACAAGTTTAACCAAATTATGGAAATTCGTAGGTAAAATTTGTTCTTATATTATGCAGAATTTAACATAACACTGGTTTTAATTTGTATGCATATATGTGCTGCAGAATACTGGTAAGTTCATGATATGTATGTAAATGTATCTTAGATGCTTGTAAAATTAAGAATGCCTAATGTTTCTTGCATAAAGAAAAAAAGATTACCGATTCTAATTATATATGTCATAAGTATTTTGTTCATAATAAAAGAATAGAATTGTAAAAATTAGATATTCCATTTTTTATTGTTACACAAAGCATTTATAAGAGCTTATAAGAAATGTACATATTGGAGAAAATGGGCATGTCTGGCAGTAATACGTTATGAAAATTTCTTTCTTTTATCGTGGAAATTAATGTTTGCTATGTGTCCTGGTTTGTAAGTCAGATGGATTTGAAAAGTTGTATGATAATAAATGTCATAAGTATTCAGCCTTTCAAACTTGGAGGCAGACCAAAAAGTTTCAGTAATAGAAAGCATGTCTAAAAATGAAACCATTTAGTTATATTAAAATTGTCAGTAGTAATCAGATGTATAATATATGCACTATAAGTAGGTATTTTTTAGTTGTGGTTTATTTCATGCCATATACATTTTCCAACATTGTATATTCAAATAATTGTTCTTTTATAAATTAACTTACTTTTGATACCAAGTGTTGATCAGAAGGTAAACATTTGAAATTTGCATTTTTAAAATGTATAGAACAATATCCTGTGTTTTTGGTGTGTGTGGTTAAAGTTTATCTCAATGGTTGTTGTCAATTTAATCCGTTCACTAGATAATGTAGAATTGGCAACTGTTGCGTAGAGGATGTCTGCCATTTTAAATTTTTAACCAATTTGTAGTTTTTTCCTTGAATGACCAACCTGCACCCAATTTTCATAGATGCTGCCTCCCATCAACTATATTATACATTATTACCAAAACATCCCATTTTCAAAAGACATTGCTCCAAATAATATCTGAGAAATTTTTGTACATATGACTTTATTAAAAATACAGAATTTTTCATATAGAGCAGTGGTTCCCAACTTTTTTCAGCAGTCCATGGTGGAGTAAAAACCTTATTTGTATCGTATCCCTTCCTTCAAATATTGCAAATATATGTGCTTTTTTGAAGATACAGATTGATTATTGATAAACAATTTGTGTTATGATAAAAGCACTTTGTAGCAAAACAGTTATTTACATGCAACAAGTGGTTTCATACTCACTAACAAGTGTTCCACAAAGACCATTTTAATAGTTTTACGATCATATGACTTTATTAAAAATACAGAATTTTTCATACTACCTAGTATCTAATGTGCACTTTCCCTTTGAAAAAATAGCAGTTAGCAGTTTTCAACAAGAAAACTGTCAACAAAGCACTCTGTATTTCACATCTAAATGTCATGACAAAGTCGATTTGCAGTAAACAGTGTCTGAATTAGCCAGCCATTTTTGTATTTTTATTTTATATAATTTTTCTTGCCATTTATCATTTTGCTTTAGCAGAACTTTTTATGTATAGTTGATTGTATCAGTTTGATGTGAAGCTGATATTGTGATTTCTTAATAGGATAGAAAATCTTAATGCATTTTCTAGGTGTGTTTGAATGAAAGTGCAAATTCAGTCTGCATATTATCCATCTATGAAGAAAATGGTCCATTTTTTCTAAGACTAGTTTATGCTCTCTCTGTGAGGCTAGATTATGGTTATGGGTTTTAGTCTTTCAGGGAGCATTTGCTGGTAAACTCTAAGATACTCATATATAGATATATATTTAAGGATATCTCAGTGTATATGAAATCTGATCTTTATTTATTGGAAAATTTTGCTTCTGTAATTAGTATATAACCTAATCAAACTTTTTAAATCTTGTCATAAAACTCAGAATCATTATTTTTAATCTCAAAAGGAATAATCAAGGTTGCACTTTGTGACACGCTGGTGTTGGCCGACCATTCTTATGTGCAAATTAAGTCAAAATTTCTTAATAAGATCATGTTTATGTAGATATTTGTATATGTATAGATTTAGAAGTGTCTTGAATATGTATAATTTCAAGAATGCCTAATATTTCAACAACTCAAAAATCGGCGATTTTTAGTGATGCCTGTTTTCAGAATGCCCTGCAAGATCGTCAATATTTAGAGAGCAGAATTAATACTTATTTTCAATGCATTTTAATGTACTTTCAAACTTTAAAATCCCTCTCCTGAAAAATCACGTTTTTCGAGATACGGCGTTGTTGAAAGGAGTACCAAAATAAATAAACTTCTGAAAGTTACCCTTAAAAAATATATTTATCAAAAGTATATAGCTATTAAAAATAGTTTTACTTCATGATAGATGTGTACAATTATAATAATTGTATATGGTTACATTTCATTAAAGAAAACCAAGGGAGTGTGATTTAAATCAGCTTTTAAAGAATGTGCATCGAAGAATCACTAAACAGTTCTACCAGTAAAATATGCCTTGCAAAATTAAAGTTTTCTTTTATTTTGGAATTTTATCAGTGCTATATGAGAACTGAATTACTTGGTATGTTTTTGATTCTGGCTAACATAAATGACTATTTTTCGGACCATAAGATGCACCTCCAATTTATGGGAGGGTTTTAAAAAAATATTTTGTATTTTGTTAGATATATAAAGATATTTTCAATTTATTACTTAGTAAAGATTTAAAAAAAATAAATATAACAAATAATATACATATAATAAAATATTAATTTTACCTTTGGACCATAAGACACACCCCAAGGTCCCAAAAATACGGTAAGTTTTTCTTTATTTTTGCAAAAGCACTTTAACCTACCTCCCTCGAATGTTTTGCCTTGATTCAAATTGATGTCATTTAAATTAAGAGAAATTATTTGAAAAGAGCTTTTGTAGTAATTATACTAAATTAAGCAACATTATGAACTAAAGATTGTTAAGTATTGAATATTAATATTAAACTTGTACACTAGATATACCTCAGTACTCCATGTTAATTAGTTCCACAAGGGGTAGTGTAAACTGAAATAATTTGTTACTGATCCTGAGGGATTTCACGTTATACTCGGCAAATTATAAACTGCTAGGGTTATTCTTTGATATAAAATCTCAAAAATAGATTGACAAATTTTTTAAAAACTCAGATGAAATAAAATAAAATTAACTTCACTCACTTACAATCACCGACACGAGTTCATTAACTTATTTGGATGATGACGAGAGGTTTTTGCTTGGAAGGGGAGAACAACATTTTGATAAAAATGTTTGACTAAAATATGTATTATTTTAAAATACAAAAACTGTTCACATTTTCATTAATCTATTGCCTCTTTATTAATACATGCATCCTTTGAAGCACATATCGACAAATTTTTGTTTTCTAATATAAATTAAAGTTAGATCAGTGCTTAAAATTATCCGGTGAGTTTATCAGCACTGAAAAGTATTACAAGATATTTTCTTAAAGGAAAATTTAACACTTCCGTATGTAGAATTATTTGTACGCGAAAAATATATTTTTATAAAAATGGAGTTTAAAATGAAAGTATACACAGTATGGAAGACATTGATTATACATGATTAAACAACTTAGTTTACAAAAATATACCTTAGATATCCATAAATAGTGTAGATAGTTCCATATTATTTCACACAACAACGTCATGAAATCAAATAATTTTTTATGATGTATGACAATGAACAGTAACATATCAAGACTGCATCTACATTTTTGTCACTGCTATGAAATTGGACACAAAGTGCAGATTCAACATTTTTAAAAAGGATTGCATATTATAAATATTTCACATAAAATAAGAATTATCTAAAATGTTTTCATTAATTTGCATTTCTATAAAATAAAATTTAACTATGGCTCTCAAGAGCTAAAAACGCACATCAGTATCTACCAAAATATTCAATAAATTTTTAAGCATTTTGCAGAGCAACCGGCAAGATAGCTAATTTTTTTTTAAAAAGTTGGTCAAAATTTTAAAAAACACTGCTGGCCACTGTAAATGCAACACCCTGAAGGAAACATGTAAATAACATGAAATTTACAACATGCATTAGCGGAGGTGAGATGATTAGAATTTCAGCGCAGACGCACATCACGCGCGCCTGTGGCGCCACTTCAAAGCGCTATTTAAGGCTTGGAGATTTCGACGATTTCAAGTTCGGCAATTGTGTTTTTCTTGTGGTTTTTTCAAAAAAACCATCAATTATCCCTCGTCGAAAACAGCGATCATCTTTTGATCAAGTATCCGAGTTCGACAGAGGAAGGATAGTGGCCTACCGAGATTGTGGATTATCTTTCAGGGAAATCGGTAGTCGTGTTGGACGAAACCAAACAACTACAATGCGGATATGTGATCGTTGGATGCAGGAGGGTACGACGGACCGGCGTGTTCGATCGCATCCACCTCAACGCACCACTTCACGTGATGACAGGCAAATTGTGCGCATGGCAGTGACGGATCGCGCAGTCACATCACGAACCATAGCACAGCACATGCAGTCTGTAACGCATCATCCAGTGTCTGCGCGTACCATTCGACGCCGTTTACAGCAGAGTGGTCTGTCCGCAAGACGTCCATTGCTTTGTCTACCCTTGACGCAGAACCACAGACGTCTCCGCCGCCAATGGTGCGATGACAGAAGCATGTGGACGGGAGAATGGAATGAAATTGTCTTTACTGACGAGTCACGCTTCTGTCTGCAACACCACGATGGTCGCATTCGAGTCTGGAGACACCGTGAAGAGAGGATGCTGAACAGCTGCGTTATGCACCGTCACACTGGTCCTGCAACGGGTATTATGGTATGGGGCGGTATTAGATATCACTCTCGCACACCTCTAGTACGCATTGCCGGTACTTTAAACAGCCAGCGCTACATCTCCGAGGTGTTGGAGCCAGTTGTCCTTCCTTACCTTCAGGGCTTGCCCACAGCCATATTTCAACAGGATAATGCGCGACCACACGTGGCACGCATTGTCCAACGGTTCTTCGTCAATCGCCAGATTGAATTGCTTCCCTGGCCGCCTCGCTCTCCGGATCTTTCGCCGATAGAAAACGTGTGGTCCATGGTTGCTCTACGATTGACCCAGATTCCATCCCCAGCTGCCACAGCCGATCAACTTTGGTAACGTGTGGAAGCTGCTTGGTCTGCTGTACCCCAAGAACTCATCCAAAGTCTCTTTGAATCAATGCGGCAGCGGTGATCTCCAACAATGGCGGCTACTCTGGCTACTGATTTTGGCAGGAACCACACTTCACAGAAGTCTATAAATTTAATCATTTGATACTTGGTCAACATGTTATCTACAAAATAAATTTTGTTGTGATATCTCTTGTCTTTCTTGGTGTTGCAATTTGGGTGGCCAGCAATGTATATATATATATATATATATATATATATATATATATACATACATACAGTTGGTTCTCTGTTTAACGACGATCTCTATTTAAAGACGATATTTCCCGGTCCCGGTCCCTCCGACGTAAAAAAATTCTATTTTAAGACGATTTTGTTTCTATTTAACGACGATTTTTTCTTACATGATAAACTTTTTCTTCAACATTTTATCTACAGGAGGGTTACTTTCTGTGGGGGAGTTTGGTTTCAATAACAGACCCGGAATTTCCTTTATGTTTGTTACAATCATAGACTTGTTGCAGTGGAAAAAACCGGGGGAGGGGGGATTACTGTTTCTCCGAAGATCGAACATTCTTCCCTGGTGGATCGAATTTCTTAGTGCGGGTGTGGAATCACTCTATTGTACCTACCATGTTGTCATGTGATTTACGAACTGTCCAAAAGCACCCCTCTCTCACTCCTTCTGGGAAGCACGTGTTCATGTTTAGAGAATTCATGGCTGTGTGTAGGAGCTCATTCCAGTACGAATACGAGGTGAGCAGAGCAAAATGGCATCAAAGCAAAAGCATCTTACGCTACACGAAAAAGTGAAAATTATTGAAAACTGGGAAGAAAGTGTTAGAATAACAAAAGTCCAATTCGCAAGACAATTTCAGCTACCCGAGTCTACTCTCAAAGGCATTTTATCAAGCAAAGAGAAAATTCTTGAAGCAGCACAAAAATTTGGTTTGGGATCCAAATCCAAACGGCAGAAAATTCAATGTGGTTGATCAGAAGAGTTTGAGAAGGCAGTCCTGCAATGATTTCATCAAGCAAGAGCATCTAACATTCCAATTTCCGGAGTGATATTTAAAGAAAATGCTATCATTCTGGCAGAAAAGTTTGGAATGCAAAATTTTCAGGCTTCGGCTGGTTGGCTAACAAAGTTCAAAGAAAGATACGGGCTTGTATTTAAAAACATATCTGGCGAAAGTGGCTCCGTAGATGAAAAAATAGTGGATGAATGGAAAATAGTGCTGAAGGGGATATTAGATGGATATGATGAGAAGAACATATTCAATGCAGATGAGACGGGCCTATTCTACAATATGGTGCCTAATAAAACCTTAACGTATATGGAAAAACGTATATGGGCGAAAAGTGTTTTGGTGGAAAATACAGTAAGGAACGATTGACTGTTTTACTGTGCACTAATTCGGATGGATCTGAGAAATTTCCACCACTAGTTATAGGCAAATCAAAGCAACCAAGGTGTTTTAAGAATATCACCAGGAAACCTTGTGAGTACCGCAATAACAATAAAGCGTGGATGATATCACAAATTTTTATTGACTGGATTAGTGTGCTATTTAAAAACACTAATAACAGGTTAGAGAGAGAACTAAGCTTTTAATAACTATTTTGTAGACATACATCATGCAACGATCGAATGTACAAAAACTTTGATGCAATGCCAAATACAAAAACAAGATAACGTGTTGCCACAAAACAAGGAAATAATATCACATTCACCCCCCCCTTTATTTTAGTCCCTGACATAGTCCTTCAAATAAGCAGGAGGTTGTCTAAGGCGAACAGGTCGCAATGGTGGAGTGTCCAAGTTCGTTTCAGCTATGTCTCCTGATGAGATAGCTGAGTCATTTACTGGCTGCACTTCAGAATCCAGTAAGAAGCTTTCTTCGTTAACCCCTTCGTCGTTAGAGAAATTGGTAGGATCTCCTTTAGGAGCTAAATGCCTAAGGGAAACGGTTGTCTCTCTTCCATCCGCAAGTTTTACATGAGCGTAATCAGGGTTTGCCTCAATTAGTTCAACTTCTTGGACAAGTGGTTCATATTTGTTCGTACGCACCTGATTTCTCATTAGAACTGGACCTGGCTGAGTAAGCCACGTAGGGATAGAACAGCCATTATGTGATCTCCGAGGGTGAGAAAACATTCGCTCGTGGGGAGTAGCATTAGTTGTAGTACACAACAAAGAGCGAATGGAATGAAGGGCAGACTGCACAACTCCTTCCCACTGTTCAGTCCTCATATTATTAGACCTTAAAGCAAGTTGTATGGTCTTCCAAATTATTACGTTATAGCGTTCCACCTGTCCATTTCCAGCTGGATTGTAAGGGGTCGTACGGCTTGTAGCTATTCCACGAGATGTTAAGAAAGATTTCAACTCGCGAGACATGAAAGCTGATCCCCTGTCAGAGTGAATGAATGGTGGCATTCCGAAGATGGAAAAAATATTCTGTAAATTCGATATTACAGTAGTTGCAGAAATATCACTACAAGGGATGGCAAATGGAAATCTTGAAAATTCATCAACAATGGTCAAGATATAACGGTTTCTTGAAGCACTAGGGAGTGGTCCCTTAAAGTCCAGATTCAGCCTTTCAAATGGGGATGTAGCTTTCACAAGCGTTCCTAAATTTTTGCAAAATCTGGGCTTCAATTCACTACAAACCAAGCAAGAATTTGTGACTTTCCTCACATCGTCTAAAGAAAATGGAAGATTCTTACAACGAATCCAGTGGTGCATTCGTGTAACTCCTGGATGACAGAGAGAGTTGTGCAACTCACTTAAATCTACTCGGGAGGTTACAGCCCCTGTAATGCGAGATAATGTATCGGCAATTATGTTTTGTTTTCCCGGACGATAAATTATGTCAAACTTAAAACTTGCCAGTTCAAGTCTCCAACGGATTAATTTTTCATTTTTAATCTTGCTGCTATGTCTCTGATCAAACACAAAAGAGACAGCTTGTTGATCCGTGAAAACTTCGAAATGCTTTCCCATCAAGAAATGTCTCCAATGGCGCAGAGACTCGACGATAGCATATGCCTCTTTTTCTGGGGATGAATGCTTCTGCTCAGACATGTTCAAAGTTCTTGAGAAAAAGGCAACCGGATGGCCAGCTTGACTTAATATAGCTCCAATCGCAAAGTCTGATGAGTCAGTTTCGATTCTAAATGGAATGTCGTCTTCGATTGCGGCCAAGGTAGCATTAGCCACATCCTCTTTGAGCATATTAAATGCAGACACAGCCTCTTGAGAGAGAGGAAACTGTTTCTTCCCCAGCAAAGGGCGTATTTTTTCTGAGAATTTTGAGATCCACCGGCAATAATGGGCAAACATACCCAAAGCACGTTGTAAAGCCGAGGAGTCTCTAGGGACAGGCATATCCATCAAAGGTTTCAGTCGTTCAGGATCGGGTCTAATTTTACCATCACTTACGATGTAACCCAGCAAATGGACCGAATTAGCTGAATAATTACACTTTTCTTCATTAAGGGTCAAATTATATTTCTTCACCACAGCTAAGAATTTTTTTAGGTTATCATCATGTTCCCTTTGATCTTTGCCACAAACAGTAACATCATCGATGAATGGATACGTAAGATCAACTCCTTCATCCTCGATAATTTTGTCAATGACTCTCTGAAAACATGCTACACCATTTGTAACACCGAAAGGGACACGCAAGAAATGATACACTTTACCACAAGCTTCAAAAGCTGTATAATGTCTTTCGCTGTCAAGAATAGGAATTTGGTGATAAGCACTTTGGAGATCGATCTTACTGAATACTTTGTTTTTTGAAATTTTTAATATTATATCTTCGATCTTAGGCAGAGGGTAAGCATCTAATAAAGTGAATTTGTTAATTGTCTGTGAGTAGTCAACTACCATTCTGGGTTTGTGATTTTCTCCTCTAATCGCAAATGCTTGAGCTCTCCATGGAGAGTTACTCGATTCAATGACACCTTCTTGAAGAAGTTTCTGAATTTCCTTAGTCATAAAATTATTGTCTTCATACGTATGACATCTTGACTTAGTAACTACCGGTTTACAATCTGGATTCAAATTTGAAAAAAGTGATACGGGAGGCACTTGTGCAACAGCTAAAGAACAAATTGTTAGGGGAGGTTTGTTACCCTAAATCCAATCTCTACAGATGAATGTCCTTTTAGGATGTCATGACCTATCAAAACATCGGTGCACAGGTCTTTCATAATTAGCAGTTCCGCATCCTGATAAGTGAAATTTTCTATTCTTAAGTTTACTTTGCAACAACCTACTGCTTCAGTAACCATAGAGGAATTAGCCATCGATATTTTCCCAAAATATGGTTCTATTTTGACTTTACATTTAGCTACATGTTTCTCATTCAAAAAACTTAGGGAGCTACCCGTGTCGATTAAGGCATTAAGCTGAATATGGTTGACTGATGCCCTAATTATTGACTTCTGAAGGCAATGAACAGCTCCAGAAACAGATGGCAGTGTGTTTGTACATGCTGTCACCGTAGGGTTTCTAGCAGACCTCGCTTTACAAACCCGTTGATAGTGTCCCTTTTTGCCACACTTTCTACACATGGCATCTCTGGCCGGGCAAATGCTTCTGGAATGAAGATCGTTTCCGCAGAAAAACATTTTTGAAATTTTGGTGAGGAAGCAGCTGATGTAGGTAGAGTTTCATCTTCCTGAAAAGAACGATCTTCAACCGCCGCAGACAACGCAGAATTGGAATGTTCCAAATATGAGGCCGCCTGAACTTTAGCCGATTCAAGGGCTCTGGCTTGTTCAAAAGCTTGATCCAGAGTCATAGAAGTATTCTCAAGGAGTCGTTGACGGATACGCGGGCACCTTAATCCCCGTATGAAAGCATCACGGATATAATCTTTGCGATAATCTTCCGCTTTAACATCAGTAAACCCGCAATCTTTGCTCAGTTGGTTCAGGATTTGTAAGTATTCGCCTACTGTTTCACCTGTTTGTTGATTTCGCGTCGACAAGCAATGTCTAGCGAATATAATATTTCGTTTCTTAATGTACAACTTATCCAGAATTGAAACTGCTTCTGTATAATCTGTGCAATCATTTATGAACTGAAACACGGTCGAACTAACATAATTGCACAGTAGAGGTAATTTATTATCTTCTCCGATGTTTGTTATTGTTGCAAGGAAGTTTTCGAAAGTCTTCTTCCAATGGCTTCATTTTTGTTCCGCTTTAGCGTACGTAGGATCAATATCAAATCGTTCTGGTTTAAGAAGCTGCTCCATGATAAATCGTTCAGCATTCAAAATTTCAACAAATAAAATAGTTATTAAAATTGTGCTATTAAAAAACACTAATAACAGGTTAGAGAGAGAACTAAGCTTTTAATAACTATTTTGTAGACATACATCATGCAACGATCGAATGTACAAAAACTTTGATGCGATGCCAAATACAAAAACAAGATAACGTGTTGCCACAAAACAAGGAAATAATATCACAATTAGAAAATTTGATGCAAAAATGCATCGAGAAAAGAGAAAAGTTTTACTTTTAATCGACCGATGCACTGCACATACTCCAAATATCCCTGGACTTACAAATTTGACTATCCATTTCTTACCAGCAAATTGCACTAACAAGTTGCAGCCATTAAACCTGGGTATCATTCGCAGTGTGAAAGCATACTACAGAAAGTCTTTAATTAGGAAATTAATAAACAATTCGGCTGACAGTATAAAAATTAGAAAATTTACAATCTTGGAAGCAATGCACATGATAACATCAGCATGGAAAGAAGTTTCTTCATCCACAATAAAAAACTGCTTTTGGCGTTGCTGGAATTCACAAAGAACTTGTAGTGGAACTGCAAAGTACGGATGTAGAAATCAACGAAGATAACATTACCCCTGAAGAATGGAGAAGTCTTGAGGATGTTTCAATTCAAGATTTCTACAATTGTGATAAATATGTTTTAACAACAGATTTCAGAAATGTAGAACAAATTTATGAAGATATTGTAAACGAAAACACAGTGTCAGACGACGAAGGTGAAGTTGAAGGCACGGAAAACGAGACACTGCCACAGTCTTACACAGATGCAATTTCTGCTCTAGATGTTCTCCGACGCTATATTACATCGAAAATGGAAGGTGACTCATTTAACATTTTAGAAAATCTGGAAAAGAGAATAACGAAAACAAGGCGAATGAAGCAATCAACACTTTTTGAATTTTTTAAAACATAATTTATTGTATTGTTTGTACTCTTTTTTTTCAATGTAATTTAAAATAACTTTTTGTGAATAAATAATGATGATAATAAAAATAACATTTTTAAACACGCTAATATATAATAAATATATTGACAGTCCTAAGCCTCTAAAGTGTGAAGGGAAATGTTATTTTTTCACAAATTCTGTTTAAGGACGATCTCTACTTAAGGACGATTTTTCACGGTCCCTTGAAAGTCGTTAAACAGAGAATCAACTGTATATCCTTTCTCTGTTGAAAAGAAGATTCCTTATTTCCTTCTTACACTTCAGAAACGTTAACTATAAAGGTGTGAAATACCTGATTAATTTAGATGAATGTGAGAGATTCCTAGAACTATCCAAAATTTCTGTTCCGAATGGTGGCAAAAATCATGTGACGCTACATTCGCTTTAATTAAACTACTTTCATCCATGTTCAAAACTCTGCCAATTCAGTATCATACTTTCGGGGGCGCTGCGTTTGGGAGGTGGCATTAACAACTTCTTTAGAAAGTAGCCATATTGATAGGGGAATGTTAGTTAATGAGATTTGTGATTGTATTTACGTCATGATAAGTTAACTTTCCTCGTGATTCTTAGAGCTTGGTATCTACGTTGATGTGTTAAATTTTAAGAAAGTTATCGTGCACTTTCGTGATGTATGTTCAGTTTTTGTAATTACCGGAAACTAGCGAAAACATTTACCTCTGTATTCAGTTATCACTCAAGAGCACCTACAAAACGCCCAAGTACTGATATTTTCATTGAAAGTTGCGGTCACAAATTAATTCTGTCTGCTTGTGTTTGAATAATAGTTGGTAAATTTTTCTAGTTGATTTTGAACACGTTTTAGTAGACATTTTCTCACAAATATTACTAATATCGACACGTTTTCATATTTTAGTTTGCGGTGAAAGTATTCTGACGTACTGATTTAACAATGAGCAATAAGGATGATGAATACGATTATTTGTTTAAAGGTAAGTAGGGAAATATTTATCTTCTTCTGTGTTTTAAAAATTGTTAGCGGGAATACACATATCCAACGACAATTCTGAATTAATACAGTTAAGTGATGGAATTGGGTTTTAAAGACTTATTTTGTACGCCCATGTTGCTTCTTCCTTTAAATGGAATTGGATTTTTGTTTACATTTCATTTTACACAGCTGTATTATGATTGTTAAATGTGTCGTAACTGAAGAAATAATTGAATGTTTGAAAATTATTGTGATATGAGAGGCGTGACTGTTTATTGCATGCCTAGTACAGATGTTTGTTTCCAAGCATTCTTAATTGTTGATTGTATAAATCACTATTAAATATGCCTCAGTTTCATTAAAATTCCATAGTGTGTGAAAACGTGTAGAAATCGGAAGGATTGTTTGTACTTCATTTAAATTTAATCTTACATTTAAATCATCTATGGTCATGTTGTATTTTGAAAAATCTGGTAAAAAATGCCGCTGTTATCTGATAAGTAAATATACTAGTAATAAGTATATACTAGTAAATAACACAAGTATACAGACAAATAATGCTCTTGTTTATAGCTCAATTATATTGTACAGTAGAACATACATTGCATTGCCACCCTGTTCTCTAAATTACTGTTGGTAAAACCGAATTTTCAGCATTATTTTTCACGTCGTGGATTTGAGAATGTGGAAATGCCAGGAAATATTAAATTCGGTTCTTTTCAATGCTAATGAGAGTGTGTTTAGTGAGGGCCAAACTGTATTAATCTTAAATTAAACTTTGCCTGTGATATTTTCTTTCAGTTAAATGTGTCGTTTTAAATATAATTCTTTAATGTGTTACTGAAAGAAATTTGATATTTATGAAGAACTTGAAGTTAACTGCAGAATTTAATATCAATTATAAATAGTTATAATTTGTAATATTCTTAAATTTATATTCACACATTCATGCTATATATGTTAAGTTCAATACTTTTATTTACTTTTATGTGGGTCAGTTTATTAAAATAAATGCTATATTCCCACAAAGTTACCTGATTATCATTCAAGTTATTGCTGCCAAAGTCCATCAATGCACAACAGACTAGTTGAGTTATTTCACTCATTTTATCTAATGTAAATATGACTTAGTTGATGTGTGAGGTATGCTTATCATTTATGTGTCACCCATAAAAATATATTATCTTCTAATTGTCTAAAAGGAAAAATGGATTTTTTCTGCCTGTTGAAGATTTAAAATTTTAAATCTCTTCTATATAGAAGTTTCATTATTCTATATTGTATTCTCTTAATCTTAATATTTTCATCATTTTGAGTTTTAGAAGCTTATTGGAGGTCCATAATTTTATGCCTTTTCTATATGGAATTTTTAATATCTTGTACATAAACAGTACATACGCTACTTGTACATACGCTATACAGAAGTACTCTATTCTGTACAATATTCTCTTAATCTCTTTTTAGTTTTCATTTGTTTTAAAATTTTAAAACCTCTGACTTATTAATCTATATAAATTTATAACATTAATTGATTTAATTTTATATTTTCTTATTTATCTCTTTCACATAACTAAATTAAAAACATTGGCTAGAGATTAATAGTTTTAGTAAACTAGTTTTGTTATAAGGTGCTTTTGTATCTACAATTTACTTGGAAGGATTCTAAATTTATGCAGGACTTATATTACTCTTCTATGGTAAGTGCTCCATACAGAATAAATTTTTCTGTCTTTTGCAAGTGCCAGTAACAGTTTATTTTTTCTTTAAAACTTAACATATAGCACCTGAACATGTGCAGAAAGTGGTTTATTTTAAATTTGTTTATTATAGTAGGGTATATAAGTAAAATTTTTGCTTATATACCCTACTCTCAGTTCTAATTATAATGGATGAAAGAATTTTTTTATTGTGTAGGAAACCAATCTATTGTCTTATTTTCTCAGTTTTACCTTGTTGAGAAGAATGTTTTAGCATAAAGGGAATTTTGTTGAGGTTATAAATTTTATCAAAAGATAGGCCTAAAGAAATTTATATAGTTAGTATTGAGTTTACTATGTCAATAAGCTCTGATAATTTCAGTTGAAAAAATGGTACTTGTCACAGTTGTCAAATATTTGTTAGACCTTTCCTGTATCATTTTCTTATGCTGCTATTATCTTGAGTATCAAGCATATACATGTAGAACTGGTGTTTTAATGTTGACATCTCTTGTACTTGTTCAATAATGGCTCATATGACCTGAAAACTGGCAGTTAAATTGCCTCCTGATCTCTAAAACTGGGGGGGAGGGGGTCAAATTTCAGAGTTTGTAAATTGATATTACAGTTGAGTAAGTTTGTTAAATTTCATATCTACCACACACACACACATACATATATATATATATATATATATATATATAAAACTAGCTCAAATCTATAACATTCTTGTGTAATCAATCTTCCCTGTTTTTATTTCTTCAAATGCACAAAAAATGAATAGATACAAAGAGGAATGGGTCTCCATAGGTGGCTAGAACTGCCGAGTATGTGTATGTATGAATATATATATATATATATATATATATATATATATATATATATATATATATATATATATATATATATACACAGTTGGTTTTCTGTTTAACGACTTTCAAGGGACCGTGAAAAATCGTCCTTAAGTAGAGATCGTCCTTCCAAGATTGTAAATTTTCTAATTTTTATACTGTCAGCCGAATTGTTTATTAATTTCCTAATTAAAGACTTTCTGTAGTATGCTTTCACACTGCGAATGATACCCAGGTTTAATGGCTGCAACTTGCTAGTGCAATTAGCTGGTAAGAAATGGATAGTCAACTTTGTAAGTCCAGGGATATGCACAGCACATACTCCAAATTTCTCAGGAAACTGGAAATTTCTCAGATCCATCCGAATTAGTGCACAGTAAAACAGTCAATCGTTCCTTACTGTGTTTTCCAGCAAAACACTTTTCACCCATATACGTTAAGGTTTTATTAGGCATCATATTGTAGAATAGGCCCGTCTCATCTGCATTGAATATGTTCTTCTCATCATATCCATCTAATATCCCCTTCAGCACTATTTTCCATTCATCCACTATTTTTTCATCTATGGAGCCACTTTCGCCAGATATGCTTTTAAATGCAAGCCCGTATCTTTCTTTGAACTTTGTTAGCCAACCAGCCGAAGCCTGAAAATTTTGCATTCCAAACTTTTCTTCCAGAATAATAGCATTTTCTTTAAATATCCCTCCGGAAATTGGAATGTTAGATGCTCTTGCTTGATGAAACCATTGCAGGACTGCCTTCTCAAACTCTTCTGATTGGCCACATTGAATTTTCTGCCGTTTGGATTTGGATCCCAAACCAAATTTTTATGCTGCTTCAAGAATTTTCTCTATGCTTGCTAAAATGCCTTTGAGAGTAGACTCGGGTAGCTAAAATTGTCTTGCGAAATGGACTTTTGTTATTCCAACACTTTCTTCCCAGTTTTCAATAATTTTCATTTTTTCGTGTAGCGTAAGATGCTTTCGTTTTGATGCCATTTTGCTCTGCTCACCTTGTATTCGTACTGGAATGAGCTCCTGCACACAACCATGAATTCTATAAACATGAACACATGCTTCCCAGAAGGAGTGAGAGAGGGGTGCTTTTGGACAGTTCGTAAATCACATGACAACATGGTAGGTACAATAGAGTGATTCCACACCCGCACTAAGAAATTCGATCCACCAGGGAAGAATGTTCGATCTTCCAAGAAACAGTAATCCCCCCCCCCCTCCCCCGTTTTTTTCCACTGCAACAAGTCTGATTGCAACAAACATAAAGGAAATTCCGGGTCTGTTATTAAAACCAAACTCCCCCACAGAAAGTAACCCTCCTGTAGATAAAATGAAGAAAAAGTTTATCATGTAAGAAAAAATCGTCGTTAAATAGAAACAACGTCGTCTTAAAATAGAATTTTTTTACGTCGGAGGACCGGGAAATATCGTCTTTAAATAGAGAGCGTCGTTAAACAGAGAACCAACTGTATATACACTCAAACACAAACATACTAAGGAGGGGCTCGTATATGTATGCTAATGTAAATCTCATATGTTCAGGAAGCTGTCTACCACTTACCTTTTTATCAGGTACATAAGCAAATTCAGGTATCAGTTACATTTGCAATACTGCGCTTTTGAATGGAGTATACAAAATTTAAAGAAATTCATAGAGTAATGTTATTTCTGTAAGAAGTATTTAAAAATTAGTAAAAGCAAGATATTAGTTATAGTTTAGAAATAACAAGATGCCCCGAAGTCCACAGATTTTGTTGATTCTTACTAGTGAAATTTGACGTGCAACATTTGAATCTGCTAGCCAAATTTTAGAAAAGGCACCAGTTTACTTGACAAAAGGTGATTCAAACATCAGCTTTGATGATATATTTGTATACCAGGTGACTTTAACAAATTTGATCCTGTATGAAGTTGTATTAATTGCAAGAGGATTCGATTTCACTTATTCGATTTTAGAGGTATGGGGCCAGATTTAATAATTAGCACAGATTGATCTTTGTTTTCCATCTATGCAGAATGCTTTCCTTCTGTGTTTTTGTTGGCTTTTCAGTTTTCTTTTCTGCTGTGAAAAGTATAATTTTGTAACTTCTATTGATTTAAATATGGAAAATATGAAAAATTTTGCTAGAATAAACCAGGCCTTTTGAAAACCATAATATGGGTGGTATATTTAAAAATCTTGTTATTTTTTAAATAGATTCAGTAGTGTGTGTTTTGTTGGAATTAATCATTTTATATACTTCTGCATGCATTACACCCAAATCTAGATATATTTTTCTATTTAGAATTACTGCAATTTTTTATAATTAATCAAGGTTATCTTAGCTTTTTGACTTTATTTTTCATATTTAGGCATGCTAAATTATATTTCCAAACTAATCATCCTGTATTTAAACCATTACTGAGCATGTTATAAAAAATCATTAAGGAAGATCATTGCTGAATTTTGCTGTAGACTATCGCAGTATTTTGTATGGCCTTGAAAAGTCCTTAGGAATTAATTTTCAGTTTGTATATAAAGACCCTTGAAAGGTTTTTTAAAGTTCTTATTTTTACATTTGAGGTCCTTACTTTTTTCATTTACATTATGGTTCTTAAGTATTACTCAATTTCAAGTTAAAATACTAGAATTTTTAATTTATGACTCTCAAAGATTGATTTTAGGGAAATGGTTTTTTTTAAAGTTGTTTGGATGGTTTGTCTGTCAATTGTGCATTGCTATTCAAGATGACAACACTTATTGGTCATTATTCCTCTCAGCATCCTGATCTAAATACCAAAAACTATTGCACTTGATGTGACACGGCTGAGGTCAATTTATTGAGTTCAGAGGCAGGACAAACAAATTTACAGCATGTATCAAAATAGGATTATAAAAATTTCAATTTGATACATTTATCTTGAAATCAGCTTGTGTGATCTCAATATTTATAAATGTCTCTATTTTGGAAATAGGTTCTATTTTAAACCAACTGGTTAAGTATAAAAATATCAGTACAGCTCTCCTTTCTGAAATAAAACTGAGAAATATCTTCATATGGTTAAGGAACTTTTAACCAGAGGCATCAATTTTTATTCTTACCCGATTATTATCTCAGAAATTCCAGCAGTTTTAATGATATGAAGAAAATCTATAGGTTTTTTCTTTTTTGTATGTATATATATGCATATGAAGTTAACTCTTAGATCTAAAATAGGAAGATAAAACTGTAAGAGCTTTAGTTCCATGACAAACATTTTTATATTTTCATATGCCTTTACTGTGTAAAAAGACATGATTCTCATAATTTGTATACTTTTACTAATTTCAGTTTTCACACACACACACATATATCTATATATATAAAAGAGCTTGTCTGTTTGTTTGTCCGCTATAGAATCATAGACTGTTTCACCCACCGGGACCAAATTCGGCACAGTTAATGTTTTGGACCCAAGAAACTTAAATCAGGAAAAACGAAATTTGGGGCTCAATTAGTTTTTTTTAAAAATTAATTTTTTAATGTTTTTTGTGCCCGATAGAGGTGCGTCTACCCCCTGTGGATTCCCCTCGACCAGCTGCGTTAAGAGGGGTGGTTTGAGGATGATGGAGGGGGGGGGGTTAAATTCCAATGTTCGGGGGAAAGAGGGTTGGGAATGACCTTACAATCAGATGAAGGTCCGCAGGCTCAAAGTTTCTTTCTTATTGTTTGTATATCATTTCAGTAGAAACGTGCTAAGCGCATTCTGTCTGCCCAGATGAACATGAAGAGCGGGAGTGCAGCCCAGTATTTTTTTGATGGAATGCATGAAATATTTTATATCTATATATCTACCCGGGCAATAATGCTAGAGTATATATATATATATATATATATATATACATATACAGAATTTGCATAACAGATTAGTGAAATTTTTTTAGCTTTTTAACCCATTAACGCCTGAATTATTTCTTCTAAAAATATTTTCATGATTATCAGAAATCTATGTAATTATGACCCCCTGAATACAAAAAATCTAAAATTCAATCAATTTGTGATTTAGATTTAAAATTACAGCCCGTCCTCATTTGAGGACAGCAACATTGGACGTCATTTTTGAAAACAAAATTTTTTTCGAAACAAATTAATTTTCTATTATACATTTATGTAGTACCCTAATTTCAAATACTTGTAAAAATAAAATGTATTACCTTGAATTTAGCCGAGGCAGCTAGACAGAAAGCAAATGCAAGCGTGACACATGAAAAAACATGAAATTGTGATCGATATCATGGAGCTCTAAACAACCCCAGATACTAGGTCTTTTGTGGAATGTATTTGTGGGGGTGTTATCTACCTTCATGCAAAACAAACAATAGTTTCCGAAAAATATGATTCTACCCACTCTTTTATACACTGTCCTCAAATGAGGATGCTGGGCATTAATGGGTTAAAGTAATTGTATTTAATGTGGTACATCAGTTGACTTTGGAGGTCTTCCATCCCAATATTAAGGTATAATGGAGAAATTTTCCTCACAGTATATGTCTAATCTCATTTTAACAAATGCAAATTTTAAATTCTGCTTTCTGTATGTAGAGATAAATGTTTCAATAAAAAGTGTCATTTTTAAAAATTAAAAATTTTTCAGTCATTAATTTATTATCAGGGATTCAATTACTGAATCCCCTGTTTTAATTCCATTACTAGGGAATTAAAACTGTTTTATCAGCGTTATGAAATTAAAATTTTTTTTTTAAAAATGTGTTAATTGAAGGATCAAATTTCAAATACAAAAATCTGATTCTAAAAAATAGGTGTTTTTTTACGATTCATAAAATTTCCTTACTTAACATTGTGATGTAAGATCTGAGGTCAGTTTATGTGCCACCTTAATTAGTATAAGTGCTGTTCGATATTTTAATTTTATGTTATAAAAATAGATGATAGAAAAGGGTTTTATTTTTCATCCTCCAGTGGTCTTGATTGGAGATTCTGGTGTTGGCAAGACTAATCTGTTGTCCCGTTTCACACGCAATGAATTTAGCTTAGAAAGTAAAAGTACCATTGGTGTCGAGTTTGCTACAAGAAGCATCCAAGTGGACGGAAAGACTGTGAAGGCGCAAATTTGGGATACTGCTGGGCAGGAACGGTATCGTGCTATAACTAGTGCGTAAGTATGAAGCTTCTCTTTTTTTAATGTTTCACATCAATGGCCTGAGTAATGATATGAAAATCAGTAAGGAGAAGATGTAATGTAGTTTTGTCAGTGCTTGTTTTTATGGTTTCTATGTTTTTTTTTCTAATGTATATTGTACTATTTATGATTAATGTGCTATTTGTTTATGATTTATATTATATTTGTTTTATGATTTGTATTGTGCTGTTTGTTTGTGAATCATGCTATTACTAGATTGTAGGATAGGCTTTTTTAATATCAAAATAACATTACATTTGAAATCCTTGATGTGAAGATTTGAAAATTTAAGTAACGAAACTAACCAAAATAATGTAGTTTTATGAATATTTTTTTTTGTGATAGGTATTTTAATTTGTATAAATAATTATGAAATTTAAGATTATATTATCTATGTACTCTGAATTTATTTATAGGAAACTTTAAAAATTTGTTTATGAGTGCATATCTTGTACCTTAAGTCATTAAACACTTTTTAAGTATTAGATGTAACAAGATCCCCACTGTATACTTTTTTTCTTTTAAGCAAGATTTTAACATGTTATCTATAAAATACATTGTTGGCATTGAACATTTCCTTCAAATGAATGCGTGTACGTTATTCTTGTGCATGAGTGCCCTAAATTTTAGAGTTTAATAACAGAAGGAAGTTGGATATTGTATGATGTTACTTCAAAATAAATGCACTTTGTACCTTTAAACTGAAAACAAATTTAAAATGACTGTCTTTGTTGCTGTTATTTTGATTAACAATTTTTCAAATACTCTGCATTTCATTTAAAACTACTGTATGATGAGGTAATAGTAGTATATAACTTGTTTTTCCACATAATTTTTCTCTCCTTACCATTTTCTGTGGGAAAAGTGCTGTTAAAATATTTACAATGTTTATGGGACAGGAAAGTGTCTCAAACGTTATTTCTGTTTGAGACAGTTATAACAGACTAGAGTGGTCATGAATCTAAGTTAAAGTGATTATGAGTAAATGTTTTGTATTTTCTGCTAATGTCTTAAATTAGTGAATCTTTGTAGAAGTCTTAATTCTTATATGTAGTAGTTTATCAGGGCTCTTTCTCTTATTTCATTCACTTTTCTTATTTTTTTAAACACTTCCTCAGTTTCTTACTATGGCTGAAAAATTAAGAAATTTTCAGCTATTAATTTTTTACAAGGGATTCGATTATTGATTTCTGTTATTAGCAAATAAATTTTTTTTTATAAAATAGGAAATTAAAACAAAAACACTTTGAAAAACATTTGTGTTATATTGAAGAATCTAATTTCAAATCCAAAAAACAAATGTCAAAAAATAAGAATTTGTTGGTTTATTATTAGTATATGTTCCTTACTTCTTAACATTTCAGTATAAGATCAATGAGGTCAGCTGATGTGCTACCTTTATCAGTATAATGAGTGCTGTTCAAGATTTTAATTTTATGTCATGTTATAAAAATAGTTGATCGAAATGGGTTTTTTATTTTATTTAATCCTCCAGTGGTTTTGAGGAATAGAAAATTAGTACTATGTAATAATAGATCTATATTGTGTAGTAACTAGTAAAATCTGATTTTGTGTCAGCAAAAGGTGAAATAGCTTGTTTTGAAATATAGCATGTTCAAACATCAGGCATGTGCTGTGTTTGCACTAAATTGGGGCTTGTTGCTATGATGTACAAACTTCTGATCACTAGTTTAGTTGGGTACCTGTCATCTTTGCTCTAGGGTCCTTTAGTCATTCAGTCTCTGAAATGATTGATCTTCAAATACATTAATGGCTTAGAATAATAGGTAGAGGAAACTACTCTTTTGCGAGTAAGAACAAGTATGGTTTAGTGAATTCAACTGGCAGTGTATCCCTTTGAATTTATCTATCCATGTTATGTTCGATGACTCAACTTTTATAGTAAAGTAGACTGATGGAAGCAAATTTATGGCCATTTCTTTAGGTTTTGTATATGCATCTCATGTTGAAATATAGTTTGAATGGTCCTTAAAAGAACTTAAAATACCCTTTGTTTCAATTTCTGCTTATGAGTGCTTTTGATCTTTTAACCTTTCCTTTACAGGGTGGGATAGCATGTATCCCAAGAATATGGGCCCAAGAATGAATCTGTATATATGTAACCCCCTTAATGGCCGTTTTTACACAGGGGGTATAAAATTTCCCATTTTAAAGAGGTAATCAGAAAAATGGGCCCCGTAAGCTAAAGGTTAAAGTACTTTTTTTGTTTTTGAGGTCCTGTTTTTCTTTTCATTCAGTTTTCTGGTCCTTAAAATTTAATTGCTTTTGAGCTGAAATATGTTGCATATTAATTGGTGAATGTTGATGACTGACTTCAGAGAAAATGCTTCCTTTTTTTTTTTTTTTTTTTTTTTTTTTTAAAAAAAAAAAAAAGGATGTGAATGCTCATAATATTCTTCTATTGTAACAATAAATAGGGAATTCTGTTTCTATAATTCTATGCAGCTTCCCTATTCTGAATATTTAAACTTTTGGTTTTGCCCTACAGACTCTAAAACTGCTCACTGCTTACCAGTGTCAGTTGAGATAAATGCGGGAAAACCAAACATGATCACAACCTGCTAAAGTTATTTTGATGTAAAATAATATTGTAATTTCATGAAGTTGATACATCATGAAATTATAAGGTTATGATCCGAATACTCATCTATTTTTCATCTGTCTAAACTTTGGAAGTAAAATATATTTTAAAATAATTTTTGAATCCTTAAAAAATGCCATATGTCCTAAAAAAGTTCCCAAGAACTCTTTGATTTTTGAAAACTGTTACAAATGCTGGATAGCTGTTATTCAGTTTTTATCACTCTTGTATCATATTTTGAATCTTTAACATACATGTTAGACATTTTAAAAATACTGGAAGCAATTCTGAAAATTTAAATGTCCTTAATTTCATATTTAGTTGCATCCCTTGAAGTGTATATTTGTTCAAATGGACGTAGTTGAGCATGCAGGAGATAAGTTTAACTTTTTATTAGTTATTTACTAGGATATAACATAAAATGTTTTAATAAAAATGAAATGTTTCAAACCTGTTGTTTGCCCCCCCCCCCCTCAAAAAAAAAAAAAAAGCTTGCTCAACTAGAATAACTAAATTTAGTTTTTGGTGCCTAACAGATGGTTCTCATATGTACTACTGTGATCAAAAAGTACCTGGAATGATGGCATAAAACAAAAGGTATCAATTTATTGTTCAAAATTTATTACATCTCCTTCAAAGTAATCTCCTCTAACTGCAGTGCACTTCTGCCAACATTTTTTCCAATCATCTTAAGTCATCTTTGTGAAGCCCGCTCCGAATTCATAGCAAATTTTCTTTTATCAAATTAATGGACTCAAAAGGATGACCACGAAGAGGCAATTTCAACCGTGGAAATAAGGAAAGGTAACACGGTGCCATATCAGGTGAATACTGAGCTTGTGGAGGCGTATTTGTTATCTGAGAGCCTAATATAATCACATTACCTAGTACCCGTTACTAAATTCTATATATTTTCATATGAAAGATGTTTAAATTCTGAAGTTACTATTTTTTTTTTACTTTGAAATTTTGGCTCTGTAATTTTTGTAGTTTTGAGCTCTAAGTCTCCTTCTTGTAATGAGATAAATTTAAAGTATTATAAAATGTTTTTAGAAAAATAAGTATTTTTAATTTCTATTTTAGAGGGAGAATTGAAATATGTGTACTCGTGTATTTCTCGTTAGTTTATCAGAATTTTTTTTCCTAGTTAACTGAATGTGGGGATTTAAAATGTACAGGTAGTTTGTTGTTTGTGGTTTTAAGAAAATGGTCACTCTTAAGTGTTTTATACAAATGTTTGAACAAAAGCTGCTTTTAGGTAGATTACTTTGCAGTTTACTGGTATGTAAGAGGCTTATTGACTATCGTTTTAACAGGGTTTCTACAGTCCTTTAAAGTGTGTTGATTTTAAAGTCAAAATATAACAGTTTTCAATTTATGATTGCCAACAATTTTTCAATTAGGAAATTCAGTTACTTTGTATGTGTTTCTCAGTTGTTTTTTGTTCTAATGATTTTTAGAATGAGAAACATCATCCAGTATCATGCCTCTCTCCTCCCCCTCCCAAAATGTATATTAAAAAAGAATAATAAACATGCTAGGTGACATTCTATGGCAATAGTTTCAAAGTAAATTTTATTTTGTTAAATGTAGGGAAAACGAGTAGAAATTACAACCTGATAAGTAGTTTTGAAATAGGATTATCACAAATTTGTAAAACTGACAAAAAATAAAAATTGACTTTATTAATTTCTCCTGAAATTATAGGTAAGGTTGTGTATAATCCTAATACTAGTTTTGAAATAGGATTATCACAAATTTGTAAAACTGACAAAAAATAAAAATTGACTTTATTAATTTCTCCTGAAATTACAGGTAAGGTTGTGTATAATCCTAATACTTCAGTATTTTTAAATGCCTGAAAATTTGGGAATGCATTTTTAAATAATTCTTTGAGGTCCTTAAGATGCCACAGTCGGTGCTGAAAAAGTCCTCAAGAGCTCCTATTGTTTTATGTCAGAGGTACAAATCCTGTTTGATATTGTGGTTATATGAAGGCCTTATTTGAATAGTGGGCCAACTCCACTTAAAAAAAAAAAAAAAAGTTAGCCTCACTTTCATGTTCATACAAGTCATTTCTATCTTATTTTAAAACTGGTACACCTCCATCTTGTTTCTGCTGCCATCCAAGGGCATTACAAATCAGACTTCAGCAGTCATTTCTCAGCTCTCATTAGACTTGATGGCTTTGTATCTCAAAAGGAACAAAAATGGAGTTGGCCTTCTATTCAAATAACACCTTCATTTGATGGTAACACTGAAATTTTTGAGACAGGGGCAGGCGGTATGTGCAGAAAAAAAAGATATATTGGTCAGATATTTAAATTTGAATTCAGTTTGTCTGCAGATGATGATTTGTGGCAACAATTGCAGTTTAGCTATTGTAGAATAAATTTTAGAAGAAAAGAAAATGGAGTTGATGCAACAGCATTATCGAGCTATGATTTTAAAGGGGACTAAATCAAGAAGAATGCCTTCAACATCTACAATTAGCATATGGAAATGAAGTTTCATCTTGTGCTGCTGTATTCAGATGATTTGCAGAATTTAGAAGAGGTCAAAATTCTCTTCTGGATGAAGAACATACAGGAAGACCTTTGTCAGATGTAGTCCCAGAAAATGTGTGAACTGTATGAAAAATGTTAATCGATGATAATCACTGTACCTACTAAATAATACAGAAGAAACTTGACATTGGATCTGCAGCTATACATAAAATTGTTCATGAAAACTGCATATGAAAAAATTAGTTAGTCCCCCCATTATTTAACAGAACACCAAAAGGCGGAGCATGTCAGAAACAGTAAAGAATCTCTAAAATTACTTAATGATGGTGGGCAACACATTATTTCTAATATCATAACTGGTGATGAGATATACATACCTTTTTTGATGTTCCAATATGTGAAGAATGTAAAGTATGGGCCTTTGAAGATGATCCCAAACCAACAATGGTATAAAGACAACGATCAATGAAAAAAGTAATGTATGCCGTGTTCTTCAGAAGTACAGGGCTGGTTAAAGCCATAAAGCTAGAAAGACAGAAGACAGTTACAGCTAACTGGTACACCACTGAGTGTCTTCCAGAAATTCTTCAAGGGGTGAATGTCAGGGGACTTGTGCTTCACCATAACAATGCATCTTCTCATACAGCAAGGGTTACAGTCGAATTTCTTGAACAAAAGAACATCAAAGTGATAGAACATACACCCTATTTTCCTGTTCTTGCTATGTCTGACGTTTGGCTTTTTTTTTAAATATAAAAAAAATTGACATGAGCATAGTTTTCATTCCTAAGATGAGATTGATGAGGCTATAAAAGCATTTTTCATCTATTCCAAAAAATGGATGGCTTGAGGCATTGAATCCTACAAAAGTGCATTGATCTTCGAGGGAACTACTTTGAACACATTTAGCTGTATCTCAAATTTCAGTATGATCCTCATATGCTGTACTTCTTTGTGCCATTCTGTCTCTTTTTTTTTTCTCTTCATGTTTTTTGTGCTTGTGAAACTTTTTGTAGGAAAGGAGACCAAGGATATTTTTCTCCAAGGCCACACTGTGTTATAGAAAGTTAAAATTTAAAAAAAAAAAATTTTAAAAAGGGAGAGTTAATTATGGGTTCTTTCTCTCCTTAGCTATTATCGAGGAGCTGTTGGTGCTTTGTTAGTCTATGACATAGCGAAACATCTAACGTACGAAAACGTCGAGCGTTGGCTAAAAGAGCTCCAGGACCACGCTGACCAGAACATTGTGATTATGCTTGTAGGTAATAAAAGTGACTTGCGACATCTGCGTGCAGTTCCTACTGATGAAGCAAGAGCCTTTGCAGGTGAGTGCAACACGTTACTGCTAATATTCTCCTTAAATTATCTCAAATGTCTTTAAAATGCCCTTTATTGTTTAAACTTTGGCAGGTATTGCTTTAACCATGGTTTGTACTTTCTTTTAACTCACTCCACTCCTCATTTTTCTACTTTTGAAAAACTTTGTTTTGTCTTTTCCCAATGTAATGTCAGTTAGTGCATAGCTGATGTCTGGGTTGTGTACTATATGTATACCACATGTTGAACTTTTGCAATAAAATTAAACACTGACCTTAATATTTGCAGGTTTTAAATATTATAGTCTTTAATTTTTATAATCCAATTTTATTCTTATGTTGTAAATTTTTTTTGAATTCCCAGGAAAACTTACTTTTTCCATTTTTCTTTAAAAGAATTTTTATTTTTAACAATTTCCTAATTTATTTTTTCAAAAAGTTTCTAAACTTTTTGAGTTAAAAAATTATCAATTTTTTTCCCTCTACTCTTTGGGAAAAGACCCCATGATTTATCTTTATTTTAGCAAAGTTTTGCATATGGCACCTAAATGTTTGGTGACATATAGTAATACTGATCCACCCCAGAAATAGGCATATGGTTCTGACAACTTATTGACTAATTTTAGGAACTGACGTTTTCCATTAAGTGCTCCAAATTGCTATCTATATAGGTGTCACAGTTTTTCAACCTGATAAATCATGTTAAATTCTTAAAAAGATATTTATACACATGCTCTCACACACCCAAAAGTACCTGTACACACATTTTGTATTTTAATGTGTAACTGTACTATGTAAAAGGGAAAATACAGGGTCCCTAGTTTTCCCATATATTAAGGCACTCTTCTTCACTTTTTATGCTTTGATTTTTTTTCCATATAATCTAATTTCATTCTCACATTAATTTTTTTTTCTAAGAAAAGAAGTTGACTTTCACCCTTTTTTTTTAAATTTATAAATTTAAACTTTTTGCTAATTATTAAACTTTTTGCTTGAGGCAAAATTTTATTAACAGCCCTGTGATAACCCTGTTTGTCACCAACATTAACAAAATTCTAAAATGAACTCCAGATGGAGTTCATAGATCTGGAAGTAAAGGGGAGAGAGTAGAAAATTTTGGAATATCATAAGCATTAAAAAAAGTGAATTAATATGAAAAGTAAATAATTTAGTCATATCACACTCTATTCCCATATTACTTAAACACTACTCAGTTATTAGTAGGTAGAACCTGAAATTTTTTTTTAATGCAGGGAATCCTAAATTGATGAATTCAGTGTTATATCTAGGGATACGTAATTTTTGTATTTATGAAATAGATGCAAATAAATGTGAAATTTGCCGATAAGAGTGAATACCGTAAAATCTTGACTATAATACGTTCACGTGTATGATATGCATGCTTGATTTTCCGCAAAATTTTCAAAAAAAATCAAAATTTTGACTATAAATGCACCCATTACTTTTCAATATTTTATTTAAAAATTGCACAAATATTTATTAACATAAATATGAAAGTAAAGTGCGTATTATACTCAAGATTTTACGGTAATGGCAAAAAAAAAATTTTTTTTACTACTTTTTGTCAAAAACTCGGCGATAAATGGCTTTTTAAGCAAAATTCGGTAATAACAGTAATAATTTATTACTATTATTACCGGTCTTTAACTAAGAGTTCTCACGCTCCTTTGGATTTGCTCTGAATTTCTTCCGCATAGTTTGTCCATACCGGGAGTCATCAATGGATACAACCATTTTCACAGAGAGCTACTTAGAGTGCCAAGAGACTCCTGTTGATGTTATACAGATTTTAATTGCAACGAAATGCTGCTACTTTTACTTTGCAAAGTCTCTATAGACCCATTAACAGCATAGATGCTGGGAGATATTTTAGTATGTACAACATCATGACAAAAGGCAAAGACTTAAAAGAGAATGTGGAGACTACTCCAATGTTAGCTTTTAACTAAGAATTTTGATACTTACTTATCCAAGTAACTAGTAATTTTTAAAAATAAATGCCAAGTTTTTGAATTTATATATTTTTTTTGCGAATAAATGCGAAATTTTAAATATTGTATATATTGTTTTCGCTGTGAAATTTCGATATTTTTTATGCAAAATTTACATACCCCTAGTTATATCCCTTGTTTTTTGGGTGATATATGACAATGTAAGTGTCCATTGAAAAACACAAAAAAAAAATTCCCCCCATAATTTAATTCTTTGAATGAGAATTGTATGCACATATTTTTTTCTTATTCCGGGTATGCATGTTTGTTATTAACATTTATATGCTCGCAAATGGCTGTAGTCTGTTATAATTTGTACCATTATGTTTTCAGCGTGCTTGAGGATATATGAATCTTTCAGGTTCATTAACCTTCTTCATGACCTTCTCTGATTTGCACCTTCTTCATTGCTGTTTGCTATTTTTGTTTATCTTTTAATAAATGGTTTTTTAAAAAAATGAGGGATTTTTATGTGTGAAAATAGATTTCAACGTTGGTCTTGACTTAAATATGACACAAAACACATTTTGGAAATGCAAGGTATACTGTTTTATATTTGGATGTGTGGGATTTAATTGCTCCGTATTGTAATTTATTGAATTTCATTCAAAATGGAATGAATATAGAAATGTGTTGTGCCTTGTATCAGAAATTGGTTTTCTGTGTTTGAACCTTGAAAAAAAATTTTTTTACTTGTAATTCCCTCTATCAAACAGGAATGGATTGTAACCTGAAGTAAAAACTGGGAGATATTGCGCTAAAAGATTTGAATAGATTTCTCACTCTAACATTAAGTTTTTTCCATGTGTATAAAATAATCCTTTTTTTTTTTTCTCCCTTCCAGAGAAAAACAATTTGTCTTTTATTGAAACATCTGCGTTGGATACTACAAATGTTGAAGCAGCATTTCAACAAATTTTAACGGGTAAGTTTCTATCTAAATCCATATAGTTTTAGTAGAGTTTAAAATGCATATCCAGAAACTTTCCATCAAAAAATTCTGAGAGGAAATTGTGTAAAGCAGCCTAAAGGCATTATTTGGTCATTAATTAATGGGAGCCTGATGTGCCATTTTGATTGTCTGTGTTCGGGACTTGTACGTGATCTCAAATACTGGGAGTTTTTACCTAACTGTAAATTTGCATGACAAATGTGAGTCAAACATGAGCTATGTTGTAATGGTCCAATTCGTACCAATATTTTTCATGCTAATATGGGTTAAAGCCCCTGACATCTGGAGAATAAAATATAAATGTAACTGAAGCTCAGGGTTTGTGTATTCCTTATAAGTCCTTAGGGATTCCTCATTTTTGGTTTTTGTCATTTAGAGGTCTGTAAAAGTCAAGTTCTCAATTTTACATGTCAGGGTTTTTTTTTTTTTAACTGTTTGGCTCCTAAAAAGGACTGATTTTTTAGTTAACCCTTCTGCGGGTGTGCCAATTTTTGGAACACCAACAGGTGCCAGGCCACAAAGGGCAACGTCTCTTTCAATCTTGATTTTTCCTTTTGTAATAAACTTTATCTTTTGAAATTAAGAATAATAATTCAGAGTTTTATGACAAGATATAAAATGTTGATAATATTGAGATATAATTAAGGCCAAAGAATGAAGATAAAATCGCCTTATTTCAAAACGTTCTGGTTTGTTGGATCTAAGGACAACTCGCGAATAGATTCCTATTATGTCCAAAAACCTAAAAAACAATGAGATTGTCCATGTTCGTGATGTGCGGGATACCGTGTCACAGCTGCGCATTGGATCGACTCCATCAACTCCTGCTTTTGTTGTATTGTAATCCAGTATAATCACTGGTTTACCACAGTTAAATCAGGACTAACAATGAATGGAAAGGAATACAAGGGTTAGAAAATCAGACCAGCATTAGAAAGGGTGTAGCTCTAAATAGAGACTGCTTAGAACATTCAAACCTGACATGTCAAAACAAACCATTGAAAATTACGAAAATGTTGCACTTTGTACATGGGCATGCCGTTGAAGGGTTAAACATCAGCTTATGACTGTCAGTGATTGGTCTATGGGAAAATACAGATGATGCACCCAAAAATTTTGTGGATATCTTACTCGGCATTTTTAGCTTAGTATTCATAGAATAGAAACATTTGTGTCTCAGTCTTTACTTTTAAATGTATAATTTCATGTTTTGTATATTTCTTTTAATGTTTGAAAAGATCTTCAATTTATTCAAACATACATTGCTACAAGTCTTTTAAAGTATGTCAGGAAATTTTTGTTTTTATTTTACCCATAAGTCTCACAAAATTCACCTTCAAAGTCACCCAGTGATTTTAAGTAAAGCATATATACATTATGTGTGTGTGTATATATATATATATATATATATAAGAATAAGATGAAAGAGAAAACCAGTAATAGCTCTAAAGCTACTTGAAGCCAGGAACATCCAACATGTAAAGAAAAGTATGAATAAGGTTTTTGACAGCATTTCTTCATCAGCGGTGTCAATACTGTCTAAAAACCAATGGATTGTTTCTGATGAGTATGATCTATTAAATAAACACACTCAGACACCGTACAATCCATTATTAACAGAAGAATTGAATAATAAATGAATTAAGTTTGAATAAAAGTACTTAACCAAAGAACACCAAGCCTGGCGCTAGTCAGAGTGGAAGTTAAGAACTTGTAACTGCAAGATGACTGTCATATAACTTGCAACCATTGAGGTAGTGGATACTCAGTTACAGACTTACTTAGGTTACCATATTTTAAGACTATTATTCCTTTATTTATTTAGTTTTTATTATTGTTACTACTATGAGTTAATTATTTTTTTATTTTTCTTATGATTTTTATTTTTGTTTTTAGTAGTTATTATTTTTATTTTAACCTATTGTTATGTTTAACTTATTAATGCAACAGAACAAACTATTCATTAAAACAAAAACAACCAATTATGTTTTTGGATAGACTTACTGGGTAATTATTAAGAGTTAGCACAGCTATTAAGTCTATAATATGCTTAATCCTATTGTCTTTAGAACATAGCCTATTTATACGAACTAACTGATTTACAATAATGTTATTAAAAACAGATTTATGTAAACAAGTTAGATAATTTTGTAATTTAACAATATTAAAATTATAGTCAGATCTTTTGTCGTATAAGTCAAAAGTAAATTTATTGTCACACAGTTTTCATTCATTGTTTTGGTTTGTCATATGGGCATAGGAGGCACAAAAACTGTGAACAAACTAATAAAGAAAAATATTAGTGCACTCATGCATTACAATATAAACCATCTGTAGGAAATTATTGCCAAATACATCTGGAGATGTTACAGGCTCCTCAAATGCAGTTTTTGTATGTGAGGATTATGGATAGTAATTAGAAACTGAGAATTACACAATTTAATAAATGATTATTTGCAAATTAATAGTTCTGTTTTATCGCAGAAATATCTATTAAACAACATTTCATTTATTTTTTTATTGCATTAACATATGGGAATGAAAATTATAAATTTTTCGTCTGTCTTTTATATGTAGAGATGCACACACGCATACAGATATATATATATATATATATTTTTATTTAGGGGAGGGGGTAAGATGTTCAGTAAAGCTCAGTTTATTGTTATTGTTTTCTTTTACTTTTTTTGTATCCTTACTTGGTCCATAATAACTTCAGAAAATTTTTCTAGTCTATCATTGAACACATAGATGTAACTGGCTAGTCCATCTTAATCTGTTTCTTTTCATGTTTGGTAACATTATTTGATTCGTTAAATAATTTCCAAGTTCACTGTTGTGATTTAATATATTTTATTCAATACTAGCTGAAAACCCGCGCTTCGCTACAGGGTACATTCAAATTAAATACAACAGTCAATGTATGCAATTAATGCCAAAAAAATAAATATATATATTTATAATAAATGCGACGATCAATGTAAAAAATATATATTTATAAAAATAATCGTAAGGGATATTTATTATTTTTTTTTTGGATAATATCCAATTGTCTGCTGCATTAGAAAGAAGAAAAATTTTTTTTTGTCTATTTAGTTGTTATGCATGTGACGATAAATTTATTTAAAGTACCAGAAAAGGAAATCACGTGATCGGCATTTAATAAATTAAATTCTAAAAATTAATCTTTAAAAATTCACCAAAAATCAGAAAATCAAGGTAGAGATTCGAAAAAAATTTCATTGTGAAGGAATTTTTGTGATCTTTCTTGCGATATAAATTTTACAACTCTCAAATTATTATTTTAAATGCAAATTTAAAAAAAGTTACAAAAACAGCTTAAAAATTTAATTTAAAAAAATCTAAGAAGAATTTTTGAAAAATTTTTCTTAGTGCACCCCTACACCATAAAAAGAATCACCATGCAAAATTTCAGCCCTTTAGGTCCAGCAGTTTGGTCTGAGCATTGTATGTCAGTCAGTGAATGAGTCAGTTATGCAACCGTTTTATATATATAGATTAGTACTTTTTGTACATTATGGTGTCCTTCATATATTTTTAGTACTTCTGTACTATTGTTGCAAGTGAATAAATTTGGATTCTAAGTAGGGATGACATTTGTGAAATTTGAGGGGGGAGTTTTGGACTAAAGTAAGAATGTAGCTTCTACACTCTTTGGGTTCGGGTACTGATTTTGGTAAATAGTGTTCACCTGCTTTAGCTAGGCTTATATTTTACAAAGAGACATCACAATATTCAGGGTCTATGCTTTTTGAAATACCATTCCTATTACTTTCAGTTTTAGATTAGGAATGAAAGGTATTTTTGTCCTTTTTAAAAAATTCGTATGTTATTCTGTAGTGCATATTTGGTTAAAATCTTTTACAGTAAAGTTGTGTCCTTATTTTTCTGTGTGTGGGCATTATTACATAGATGCCATGGGCGTGGTGGTCCAGTTGGCAAGAGCAGCAGGCCAGTGATCTAAATGTCCCTGGTTCGATGCAAATCCACCGCCATGTTCACTAATGGTGGCTGGGGCACGTAAAATAGGTCGTGGTTGCAATGTCTTCCAAATTCTCAAATTTACCTCTCGAGGTGCGGGGTCAAATGTTCTGGTCTCGTCACTTGACTTTGTTCAAAATTACAGGACCTGTCATTTAGCCTTGTGGGGCTAAACAGGAGTCGCCCCTTTCAGCCCAACAGCCTATTAGGACCTGGATGGAATCTCTAACCAGGGGGCATTAAAAACAACAACAACAACATAGATGCCAGCTAAAAAAAGGGTAAATAAGTATAAATAAAAGAACTTGCATTATAATCTGGGAGTACAAAATCAGATAGAAAAAAAAAATGCAAATCATTTGCCTTCAAATCTTATAAATAGCTCAAGTGAAATGAATAGCCCTGAATTATTTACTTGTTATTTAGTGTTAAAAAATTAAATGTACATACACTTAAAAACTAGGAAAAAAGTTAAACTCTTTTAGATGTTTCTTTTTGTCTTTCATAAGATAAATGGGTTGGCCACCAGACACCCGTGACATGTATTGAATGATTTTTCTGGTGAAATGGTACATCCACAAGTATTTTGGCAAGTTTAAAAAAAAATTAAGTTTTTTTTTTTATTAGTATATTTGATTTTTATTCTCATTTTGCAGTACAATTCTACTCTTCTGAAAAGAATTTTTTTTTTTTTTTTAAGAAACCAATACTTACCTTTTCACTATTTTATATTGAGAATTCCCACTTTTAAAATTTAAAAAATAAAACCTCCTTCTCACTTGTGAAGAAATTATTTCCTTTTTATCTTCCATGATATTTATTTTTCTTTTCCCTTGTTACCACATGCAGTATAAATATTTCTTTGAAAGCTTTCATGATAATTTTTGTTGTTCATTAATGGCACTGCAATTTTGCATGTTGCAGTGTTGATATGAACAGATCGACTGGAACATTAAGATTTTCTTTTACTGAGATGTTTAGTCTATATATATAAAACAGTTCCGTAACTGACTCACTGACTGACATACAACGCACAGACCAAACCGCTGAACCTAAAGGGCTGAAATTTTGCATGGTGATTCTTCTTATGGTGTAGGGGTGCACTAAGAAATATTTTTCAAAAATTCTTCTTAGATTTTTTTAAATTAAATTTTTAAGCTGTTTTAGTAACTTTTTTAAAGTTTGCATTTAAAATAATAATTTGAGGGTTATAAAATTTATATCACGAGAAAGATCCTAAAAATTCCTTTAAAGTGAGATCTTTTTCAAATCTTTACTTCCATTTTCGGATTTTTGGTGAATTTTTTAAAGATTCATTTTTAGAATTGAATTTATTAAATGCGGATCACCTGATTTCTTTTTCTGGTACTTTAAATAAATTTATCGTCAGGTGCATAACAACTAAATAGACAAAAAAATTTTTTTTTTCTTGCTAATGCGGCAGACGATTGGACATTATCCAAAAAAATATTAAAATACAGTAAAAGAAATGTTCTACAAACTGTACTATATTCTTTAGTATTCTTTATATTAGATTTAATTTGAATATTTTCTTCTACATTATTTTGTCTATAAAATTATCCTTTACGACTTTCTTATAAATATATATATATATATATATTTGGCATTAATTGCATACATTGACCATTGTATTTAACTTGAATGTACTCCGTAGCGAAGTACGGGTTTTCAGCTAGTATTTTCTAAAGTAGTAGAATCTAAATTCTTCCTATGTCTGTATTGTTTCTTCAGTTAAATTCTGATACCATTTGCAGGGTCATTGCTTCAACTTTTTGAAACACTGTTCTTCATTTCTTTACTTTTCAGAAGTTTGTCTTTTCCCAAGATGTATCAAAATTTTAAAATCAGGATGTGATATATTGAATAATTTCTGCATCAAAATTGTGTTTCGACAAATGTTTCTGGTTTTAATTATTATTATGATTATTTTATTTTTAGAAAATGTAATACATTTTTATTCTCATGGTATGCGATTCCCTTTTTTAAAAAATAAATAGATAAAAATGGAATCTTTCCCTGTTTCAAAATAATTTCCTCTTATCAAATCAATTTTTATTTTTTGAATAATTCTTGCTTTTTTCTATTTTGGCAACCCAATGAAATTTTGATACTCACAAAAAAAAGTCAAAGTAGAATGCAGTTCACTTCACATGGAGCTACTATGAGAAAATTTAAATAATGTTGGAAACAGTTTTTTTAATGTCCTCTTTATTTATTTATTTTATTTTTAAAATCTTTCAAAGTAACATAATACAGAAGAACCTCAATCTATCTTTTTCAAGGGACCAATTGCAGTGAACAATAAATGTGGGAAAACTATGGATGCAGGAACATAGATATATTATCATCAGGACTAGATGACGTAGGCGACACATACGGGACAATGATGATTTGGGGAACGGTCAATCGAGGTTCCACTGTACTGAATCCTTTGCTAAAATTGCCCATCCTCTTCACTTTATGGACAGTGGTTTATTATGGGTGGAGTGCAAGTTCTCGTGCAAGAACATTACAAAGATCATTTACCATGATCTGTGTTCATTTTGAACACCATCCCTGGCTTTGTCCAATACAGTGGTTCCCAACTGATGGTCCGTGGACCACAGGTGGTCTGCAAGAGCCCCAGGAGTGGTCTGGCACCACATATAAAAAAGTTGCCAAATAAATGGGGATTTTTAAAGCAATATTCATTCAACTAGATGGGCCGAGTATTTCCGATGACTATCAGGTGTTGAATAAAAATTTCATAAAAGTTTCATATTCTAATAATAAAATAATTATGTTAAACGTTAGAATAGGAGTACGTTAATCCTGTATCCCTTTTGCCTGAGAGATATTCTATACCCTCCATACCCCTGGAAGGTTCCCCCCTCAAGTCAGTGGAGGGTCCGCACTTGGTTCAGTTTCTGGCTTAGTGGTCTGCAGGCTTCTATAGGTTAGGAACCACTGGTCTAAGAGAAAGGAAATATCCTGGAGGTGTTTTGGACAGTGGTCAGACCGGAAAAATTGACCTGCAGTGTGTAGTTTTTCTCAGTGATCTTATTTCTACTGGTCAGTCCTAGTTAGAAAATGTAAAAGAATCCCTTGTGATCTCCCAAGAGCTAACGGCACTACCTGCTGATAGCACATGATTATCTTCAGTCCCATGGACTGTCTAAAACTTTGGCTTGTGCATTTTGCGGGCATCTTATGGTTTGCCTCCAATCTTGACAACTTGATACAAACATCCCTGTGTGTAAATCAAGTGACATCGTCTATGTATTGGACTGTGAGGCATACCATGCTTGATAAAGCAGCAATGGATGTAGAATAGGAAAAAGTCTACTTGGTGAATCCTTTGCTTTAAATAATTTTGTTTTATTTTTTAAGTAACGAGAATTTAAATGCTGCTTTATACATGGAATATATATATGCTTCAGAGTTTATGTGGAGAGCTTTGTAAAATTGTGAGGAACACTTCTAAATTGTAACTCCAATGAAAATATCAGAGGAAAATTACAGATTTTTGATTCCTATGTTAAGTCAATGCATGGAAATTTTTCCTTAGTGTTTTTTCTGTTTTTATATTTCATATTAACAAATGCATATTTTTGAATTCTGCATCTTCCAGTATGAAGTCAGACATTTGTATAAAGAGCTTGCCATTGTTTTTTTAAATTCAAATTTTTTTGCAGTTTATTTTTTATTGGGTAATTAATAATGGCTGCTTATTGCTGTGCAATTGAAAATTTGTTTTAAAAGGATGTTTGGAAAATGCATGCATTGCAGTTAAAAAGTTGTTTTAAAATTCAGTAGGCAGGATTTAAAAAAATTTGCATTTGCATATCCCTTTAAAATTAAGACAGTATATGTAATTTTGAAATTATCTTATGTATAATAATAATGCCCCTCCAGTATTATAATAATAGCACCACACCAGTTATCAAGTATATTCGATTTATTCTCTACATTTGATATTGTCTGTCCCCATTATATAACTACTTCACCTAGCTGTTGCAGGACATATTACACCACGTCTAATGGAACTAAATTTCCTTGTGGTGGTGTGAGTGTCAAACTGGGGATATGCATTGAGTGGATGCTTCTATCCATTCTGTGTTTTGTAAATATGTAAATAGCTTCCAGTCTTTTATATTTCTTATTTGTTAATGAAGTAAATAAGCATAAAGTGTGTAGTGAATAAATGTATTATTTCTATCAATTGGATTGATTGGAGTTGATGCTGCTCAAGAACAACTAACATCTGTTTTATCCAAGAAGCTACTGTAAGCTGTAAATGGCTCTTCATCTGCTTATGTATATCATTATAAGGATCAACAAGATAGTTTGCTTATATATATATAATAATTTTGAGGTTATAATTTAAAGGTTTGTACTTTCATAACCTAGAATTCAAACATAGTTCTGCTTTTGTTTGAGGAATGTAAATTCATAACATCTGGTGGGTGGCCTTTTATGGTTGTCAGTTTGAAACTGTCAAGTTTAAAAGTATGAATTAAAAAAAAAAAACTTTTGTAAATCTTTTTGTTAAATCTCTTTTTTCATATCAAATAGGAATGCTTTTATTTTTGTAGGATTATTTAGTTAAAATAATTTAAATTATCTGGTCATCAGTCTTATATTTTGCATTATTTAATTTAGATCATTAAAAATGGACAGTTTTTTATTTTGCTTTTGCCACGACTGTCTGGAACACCATTTATCATTTGTCTTTTTAAATATATAAGGCATTCAAAGTATAGGTTGTACACTAGGCATGTGACATGTATTGAATGTATTCTGCATTCACCTGTATATTGGTTTTAGAAATTCATAAACTCCAACTTCATTCTCATCATCTTGGCGCAAGATTCCTTTTTTTAAAATTTTAATCTTACTTTTATTTTCATATAAATATCTGCCTTTTTTCAAAAGAGAATTTCTCTTTCATAATTTTTTTTTGTTTCAAAATTGTGTTCCCCCAGAAAAGAACTTTTCTTTTCTTTTGAAAAAAATGAAAAAAAATTTTCCCAACAATATCTTATTTGATGTATTGATAAAGTGTAGATATCTTAATTTTGAAAAATAATACATACAGAGAGGGAGGTAATTTTTAAAATCCTTGGTGTTGGGTTTCTCAATCTTATCTTGAACTCTGTTCTGAAGAAATGGAAATTCACATTTTTTAATCACAATGTTTTAGAATCAGCCTTATAGAGAATACCCCTTAACAAGGTATATTTATGATGACAGTTAATGATAACATTCCTTATATTTGTTACTTTCAGTTGAGTTGTTTTGCAAAAGAAAATATAAAACTAAAAGCAACCATGCTGGTCGCACAGCATCTAGTAGAAAGTAATTGGATGAAGTATGTAACAGAAATACAGGGCTTCATAAAATAAAATTTAAAAAAAATTTTAGTGGTGACTCATTTCCAAATAAAATTTCTTGATCCATAGGTCTGTGTGTTACATATATATACACACACATATATTCACCGAGTGGCAAATTGATTATGCCCATACTACCTAGTACAACTGTGGCCTGTATTTCCTGCAACTCAAATGCTGTAGGGCAGTGGTGCACAAACCTTTTTCATCCGCAACCCACTGTCTTTAAATAAAAAAATCAATGGACCCCCAAAGAAAATTTTTGCTACTTGTAAATTTTTTTTAAAAATTAGGAAAATGTTGATGAAAAATAGAAAGAGAAATAAATCAATTTTGACGAACTATTTTTAAATTCAATTGCTGTAGATTTTGGTTACATATCTACTCTGCAGAATAACAATAAAACTATTACTTGTTTGCCTTCTGTACTTGTTTTTGGTAAATTTCATGTGACTAAAACTATTTTTAAATATCAATGTGTACTTCAATTAGGTAAAAATCAACAAAAGTTTAAAATTATAAAAAAGCATGTTTTAAAAATTGTAAGTGACATATCGAAACATTGAAAGTTATAAACTTCATCTATTTATAAAAAACTAAAATTTTTAAAAATTAATGTGAAGGGTAAGCCTGGACCTCAGATAATAATTGCTGACTAAAGTTGAAATAAGTCAGAGTGCTACTCATGTATCATCTTCCAAATTATATGTGATCGTTGTTCGGTTTTTATATCTAATAATTAAGGAAACTAAGTCTCATGCAGATAGGTAGAAACAAATGGAGCCAATTGAAGTATAACATTTTTCTGATGGAGATTTTATTGTAGAACTGTGGGACACCTTATATAACAATACCATGTCATTTTTAACTTAAAAAAATTTAATTTTAAAATATTAAAAATGTGTAATTATAGAAAAATTAAAGCAGGGTTTTTTAATTAAATAATTCAATATGATGTAAATTTACTAGCTCTATCTACAACCCTTCCCAAATTTTTTTCACGACTCACAGTTTATGCACCACTGTTCTAGGGCACGGCCCACTGCATAAACTTGCTCATACATATGTGCATATACACATATAAATATATACAGGCATACGCACACATACACACACATACATATATATATATATATATATATAAATAACAGTGTTATATATATATATATAACAGTTCTGTGACTGACTGACGTATAACGCACAGACCAGACTGCTGGACCTAAATGGCTGACATTTTGCATGGCGTTTCTTCTTATAGTGTAGGGATGCTCTAAGAAAGATTTTTGAAAAATTCTTATTTTTTTTTTAATTTAATTTTTAAGCTGTTTTTGTAACATTTTTCAACATTTGCACTTAAAATAATAATTTGAGGGTTATAAAATTTATATCACGAGAAAGATCCTAAAAATTCCTTTAAAATGAAATCTTTTTCGAATCTTTACCTCCATTTTCTGATTTTTGGAGAATTTTTAATGATTCATCTTTAGAATTTAATTTAAGAAATGCTGATCACGTGGTTTCTTCCTTTTTGTGATACTTTAAATTAATTTTGCATAACAATGAAATAAATTGACGAAAATTCTTTATCTTTCTAATGCGGCAGACGATTGGACATTATCCAAAAAAATAAAATACAGTAAAAGAAATGTTCATCAAACTGTACTATATTAACTTTTACTATATTCTTTAATATGCTCTATTAGATTTAATTTTAATATTTCCTTCTACATTATTTTGTCTATAAAAATATCCATTAAGATTTTTTTATAAATATTTTTTTATAAATATTTTTTTAATTTAATTTATTATTTTTGCATTAATTGCATACATTGATCATTGTATTTAATTTTAATGTACTCCATAGCAAAGCATGGGTATTCAGCTAGTGTATATATATACTAGCTGACCTGGCAATGCTTCGCTATTGGTAGATTTGAGTATATATATGTAGATTTAATGAATCTAATTGAAAGTTTGATATCAATTATTGTATTTAGTTGAAAGTAGATATTTACACACACATTATAATTTTTAATGTTTCGGATTACATAAATTGTAATTACTGTTTTATTCAAGTTTAAGTTCATTGCAATGCTCTTGGATATGCAATTTTTTTTTGGTGATTCTATTTGGCATATATACAAATGAATCCCTTGTTTTTCTTACACGGGAGCATGCAAAGTTGTCCATGAGGAAAACATGGATTCTCCAAATTCAATCCACATACTTGCAATGCCCACCTTGTGATTTATCGTCATTCCAAAAGCCAGTTTAATTGGAAATTGCAATCATTTGAATTGGAATTGCATATCTGTTGGTATCATTGATATACGTAGTATTAGAACTCCTTTGAATTTACTACTTAAAACTGTTGCTTTAATTGCATTGTTTAATAATCTCTTGACTGCCAATTTGGTACCATTGCAAAGATTACAATTGTCAATGTTTCTAAGAAAAATGATAGGAACACAAAAGTTCAGATTAATGTTGTGTGGTAGCAATCCAGATAAATCAAGTGAATTTAAGAATTCAGTTGGATAAGTTATTGCAGTAGTGCACCCAGGATTTAATCTTGGGGGGGGGGGGGGGGTTCCCTTGGCCCACCTCCTGGGTGCACCACTGATTTACTGTTTCATCTTGATGTACAACAGTATATATTGATTTGAAAGTAACTGTTTCTCTTGGTAACATACGGAGCTTACAGAAAGCATGTCTTTCGTGGAGTGTCAAAAAGCACTCTCCCTCCTTCAAGTAGAAGGTTCTTAGATAATATCTGAAAAGACATCGAACGAAAAATATTTTTATTTTTCTTTCTACTGGTCAGATAGAGGATTTCAATAGCTTTAAACATTCTCGGGACAACACGGACCATTTTGCAAAAAAACACGAGCAAATTGGTTCAGTAGTTTTTTAGTCTATAGAGGACACATATACGAACATTGCCTTTTATATATATAGATATTTATGTTAGGGCCTGAGGTAACCTAGTGATAGTGCATTGGGCATCGAACTGGGGTTGCTCGCTTTGAATCTGGACAAAGCCTTTCAATACTTTCATGTCTAGACCAGATAGGGGCATGTTCAATCTGTAAACCAGAAAGTCCTATGAAGTCGGAGAGGGTGGAAGAAAGTATGAGTTCACCAGATGTCTTCCTCGGGGTGCTCGACTAAATTGTGGTGGCAGGGATTCAATATCGCGGAAAACCTTAGTTTCTATGTCGGGCCCTGTCTGATGCATTGTAATATATTTATGTAATTGTCTAACACAGGGATTCCCAACGAGGTCCAGATGGACCCCTTGGGAGTCGATGGAAGTTTAAAAATGGTCAATGTCAAGCGGTCAGGGGTCTATTGGGTGTCAATTAATTTTTCTGTTTTAAAATTTCATTTAATATTTTAGGAATGTAATTATTAGATAATATCCATTTTAATACATATAAATACAAATTTGCATAGGGCGGAATGATCCACCCATCTAAAGTGGAATGTCATGACGCTTTTGTATAGGTGTTGAATGAAATTATATTATAATTACATTTAAGTCAGTAAAATTCTTTAGTAAAATATATATTTATATTATGTTAGTTATTGTGATTATATGATAAGCAATTTCAGGTTGAACATTACAAAAAAATTGTATCGATGCATCAAGCACAACCATCACATTAATTGAAATTGAACTTTTGTGTAATTGCAATCTGTGTTTCTGGAGTTTTGTTATATATGTGAAATAAAAAATTAAAATAGTGCAAAAATAATGAAACATAAAACTAATGAACCCCCTTTTCTAATTTTTTGTTCCTATTCTTAGTCAAATTATCTTTAAGTGTTTTATGTACAATTATTAGTATATGCTGCATATTATACAGAAAATATATGAGGGGAGTCGAGGAAGAAAATGGGTCGATATAGGAAAAAGGTTGTTCTGTAGAATTTTGTGTAGGTGGAAGTGCCTGATTTTGTCTCTTTTCCAGAAATCTACCGCATAATATCCCAGAAGCAGATCCGGAACGATAACGACAATGACCCTTCGCCGGGCGGTGACAACATCAAGCCCATCAGCATTCCTCCCACAGATAGCCAGGATAAGAGCAAGAAGCCGTGCTGTCAAGCGTAGGCATCGGCATATTATACATTCTGTACACTTGTTTGAAAAAAAGTTACTTTCTTCTAATTGTTGTGGCCAAAACAAGGTGAAAAAAAATATCGAGCCTGCACCCCACCCTCCCTCTATCTGATTTCGAATTTCTCTATCTCTTTTTTTCCTCCTTATCCCTTTTTTGTGTTCTCTCTGATTTAGCACGTTGAACTATTGATAAAAAAATTTATTTTAAATAATTCCAAAAGAGAAAAAAAAAAAAATGGGTGCATGCAACCTTACTAGAGAAAAAAAAACGTCACGGAGTACAAGCAGACAATGTATGTATAATTATTCTAATGGTGCATTGTAGTTGATATCTAGTTTTATGTTAGAGCCTGCATCATCGACTCTTGTACATTTTCTGATTTTGTGTATTGTTTCTTCGCCACTTGCCAGTCTTGAGCAATATTTCTCGATGAATTCCATTGCGTCCCAAGGTTGCATGCTTCTGTGTAGCATATTTGGTATACATAGTTCTGTGTTAATAATATTTTAGCTCTTCACCACAAACTTGCTGATGGATGCTTGTCAAAATAGAATAAATTTTGTTTTTCGCAAAAAAAAATTCTCAAGGTTCTCAATGAATTCATGTTACTTTAAATTAAAATTTTTTTTACGATATTGCTACTTATTTTTCTGTCCCTTTTTTTCCACTGTGTACCAGCCGTTGAGAAACAGATATTCCACATTGTGTATTGTGATTGCTCTTTTTTTGAAATTTTTTTTTTCTATAAAAGTTGACAATTTTGTAGGAGGTGTTTAATTTAGTCCAGATTGACTGTGTTACAGCTAAAACTTTTCTAATGACAGGGTCTGTACTTATATTATCTGATAGTCCAATTTTTTAAAAAACAATGTTCACTATTTTCCTTAATATTAGAAACAATTTTTCATCTGTATAAAGATTTGTGGGTCAATAAATAGGTTGAGTGCCACGCACATGTGACTTATAGTGAAAAGACTTTTGTGGTCAAATGGTGCGTCAACCAATATATTGGCTGGTTTGAAAATTTATTTTTAAATTTTTTTATTCTTATAATTTCTTAGTTGAAATTCTTTTTCTAAGTATAACTTTTTTTATTAAAAATATTCCCATTTTTTTTTTTTTCTTCCTGACTTCAGGAAAAATATTTCCTTTTTTTTCCCACGATTTTTTCAAAATTTCATGTACTGTCCCTGTGATTATTACATAGATGGGTGGAATATCTATAAACAAAAAAATTGTGTATTTTAAAAGCTATTTTATCGAGTGCAAAGAAATTTTAAAAACTACTTTTTTTTAAAAAAAATTTATCAAATGTGTAAAAAAATGCGCTCGTACAAAAGCGTGTAAATTTTTCTTTTTGTGTCCATTGTTTGTCTTGCACTGGAAAATGAAGAGACCTCATCTGCTTGTATTTTTCATATTTGGCTGTTGTAAGCATAACACACATATATACATAAAAAAAAAAAGAAATTACAAATTTTTAGATTATTGCCTTCAATGTTATGAGAATGCCATATACTTTTTAGTTAATATGAAATCTCACTTCAATTATTTGGGAGAATAAAGAATCAATCAAATCTTGCTTGTTTTGTGTTCACGAAGCTGATACCATTTTCCTCTGTTTGGTCCATGAAAAGGAATAATGCAACTGTTTGCATTTCCTAATTGTGGGACAAGGTTAAGCACCCACATATATATACATTTGTATACTTATTAAAATAATAAATTATATATATTTAATTCTTAGATACATACACATATATACATAATATATATGTGTGTGTGTAAGTAAATGACGAAACTTGCTCTTTTTCTCATGATGGAGCTGACATTAGGCCTGGATGTAAAGTATCATTGGACATAATTTGTAATGACAGTTAACTGCATAAATCAATGGGCATAATTTCAGATAAACACACCTTTATTTATTTATTTATTTATATATATATAAAGTACCGGGTTTTTCATATTGAATGGGACAAAAAGAAAGCATACCTGTAAACGCTGTAATTACTTTATTTCGATAAATGAAATTTACAGTGAAACTATATTTATCCAAGTTTCTAAAGATGTTCTATGTGTGCACCTCCAGTGACACGTGAAATATCTATGTGGTATTCCGGTTCCTGCCACAGTCATGATAGAATATCCTTTGTTAATAATTCGAGCACTTCAGTTATCCATTGCTTCAGTTGCTGCGAGTCCTGGGTAAATGGAGGCACGAACACTTTTTCTTTAACAAAACTGCATTGTGAAAAATCCTAAGGGGTTAGATCTGGGGATCTCGGTAGCCAACAAAGCAATGGCATATCGTTGGACCCAGCAATGGGATAGACTATTGTTCCAAGTGCTGACGTACTTTTTATGCCAATGTGTTGAGCACCGTCTTGCTGCAGAACGAACCACTTCCTCCAACTGAGGGAATCACTCAGATAGCATATCTTGGTAAATGCACCCATTAATCGATTTTTCCACAAAGAAAAACTAACAACTGTTGGAAATGGTGCACCTTTGGAGAATCATGTTCCATTACACCATGTGGATTTTCAATGTTCCAAAATTGTAAATTATGGCAATTAACTTTGCCAGAAACATGAAAAGTGGCTTCATCTGAAAACACAAGTCTGTTCACGAAACCATCTACCTGCAAATTCTCACAGAAAGCTTTACACAGTGGTTTGTCGGAAGGTTTTAATGCCTGCACCAACTGAAAAGTGTATGGCTAGAATTTTAGACGTTTTCATAACACACGCCACACCATTGTATGAGGCACATTGAGTTCTGAACTCGCACAATATGTTGATTTTTGTGGGAGTTCGTTAAAACTTTTCATGAATTTTTTCAACAACTTCGGTTTTGGTTGTCCTAGGCTAGTTTTCTTACACAAGCAGCCCATGTCCTGAAACTGCTTCACCCACCGTTTGATGTTGTGACAATGCAGTGGTTCTTTACCAAATTTCGTGCGTAAATTTTTTTGAATGACGATAAATGATGTTTTGGCTTATTCGAAAACACAGAACTCTTTCTCCTGCATGGATGACGTCGTTTTGATTAACAGTGCCTCTAGCGGTGAAGATTTCTCGCTGTTGCCAGATAAAACTTGTATAATTGTAGTCCCATTCAATATGAAACACCCTGTATATATTATACATACATATGCCTGTATATGTAAACACATTATATACATACATTATAAATAAACATAGATACATACATTTATATACGTATTCGTATTTAGGTGTGTGTGTGTCATATGCACACAGTTTGAATAGGGGCATGTCACTTTCCATGTTTTAAGCATCTACGGCACTGAGCAACACCTGTCAATGCTTGATTCAGTTCCGTTGTCACTGATAAACACTGCCTGTATGAGTTTTTAAGAATTGCTTGCATCACTTTTTCAACAAAAGACATGAATTTGCACGTTGGCATGTCGTTCTGTATACAGACCAATTTTGCAAATCTCTCATCTGCGTGGGCAATTTTCCTTACTGTTATCGTGTTTTTATGTCATTGATGTTTATTGAGGCATTAATGGGTCACTAGACAGTTACCAATCCCAATAATATTTTGGCATGGGCCTTACTTCACAAAAAGTTTTAAAACTTGCAAATTACTGAGGAAGAATCAAAATTAAAATTCTGTGAAGTATACAATTGTATTTACAAAATAACTTGTATTAAAATGTTATTTGTTGGTCATATATCTAACCTAATAACACATACAAATTCGTTTATGAGTAATCAAATATTGAAAGTTATAGATGCCATGAAAACAATACTCTATGTAATTTTGAATTTGAACATTTTCAGCACCATACCTTTGAAACAATCACAATTTTATTACTGCCCCAACAGACAGACATTACTAAACATACAGTCAAATATATTAAACTATATATCTGTATGGTCTGAACGAAATATATTTTTAAAAAAAATATTGTTAAAACTAAATGTATTCACGAGAAAACTAAAGCAATAAATGAAATTAAAATAAGCCCAAGAACTGAAAAATGCATACAGAGAGGCAATAAAAAAATTTTTTTAATAAAATTTTTTCCGATTAATATATGTAGCGAAATATCTGATAATACTTAAGAACATTTAAAAGCATTAATTTGTTTTTCAATCAGACAACACGTAAGAAAGCTATATTAATTTTCTTAATCCAAAAATTAAAAATGTACTCTTTAAACATCTTATATATGATCTTGCACAAGCTCATGTGTATACTGAAACCTAATAAATGACTGGGTAATATTTGATTCTTGTTGTGTTATACAGTTCAGTCAACTTTATTGAATTGATTACCAAACTACTACATGATTTAAACATTGATCTCCCTGTTAATAATATTACCATTAAGGGAAAGAAAATATATAACTAAAAAATTTTGCAGGTTCACACAGTATATTAATAATCTAATTATCTTAATCCCAAGTATGAAAAACATGATCCTAATAATGGTCATGTAAAGAGGAAAGATACTGGAAGATCTAAATAAAACTAAAAATGATACACTGTGAAAAGAAGTGAAATTTGGTACTAAATGCTGATTACCTAGTCATAACATAATAAAACACAAGACTTGAAATATACAGAGGCTGTTCGCACATTTTTTAGACGATTTTGGTAAGCGGTAATAAAAAAGCGTTTGCTGCAAAAGAAAAAATTGCAATTGTACTATGTTTTTAAAAGTCAAAATTACAGTCTACGGCTTGAAAGTCTTGTTTTTATTCAAAATGGCGTTTTTAACAAAGCAGTGGTTCGAAGGCTACATTTATGCTCTTTCCGAAGAGAAATATGCATACTCCGTTATCCAAAAACGATGCGAGAGTCATGGTTTTGTGATATCTAAAGCGTCCATAGGTAATATCGTCAACAAGAAAGGGAAAAAACGTCAAATTGGAGCCTCAAGTGGGACAAAAATTCCAAACAAGTATCCAAGGAAAAAACGGACATCTTCGACTATTGCAAAGGTACGTTGTTTAATGTTAAAAGAAAATCCCTCTAGTCAAAGGACAGTTGCAAAATCATTAAAATGCTCGGTGTCCACTGTAAACAAAATGATAAACGTTGATTTAAATCTTAAGAAAGCGAAAAAACGCAATGTGCATCGTCTTCTTCCAAGTCATATCGCTGAACGCAGGACACGCTGCAGAATTCTATATGAGAAACACTTATCCAAAGAAAAATGGAAAACAATTATCACAATAGATGAATCATGGGTGTATTTAAATGATTGCAACAAAAAAAGAGCCGTTTATTATCATAAAAGGGGAGAAAAAAAATTTAAGTACATGGTTCAAAGAATCGAAAGAAAGTTTTTCTAAGGGATTCATGATTGTTGCTGGTTTTTCTTATAATGGCAAGTTAAAAATAAAGAGAGTGGGAAAAAATGTCAAGATTAACTCCAAATACTATCAGGAACATATTTTATCGCCAATTTTTCTGAATGAAATACCATCGCTTTACCCACAGTGCCATCAATCTATGAGACTCCATCAGAACAAAGCTAGCAGTCACACATCAAAATCCACTGTAAATTTCCTAAAAGAAATGGAACAAAAAACTGGTATCAAGGCCATACCCTTCACTGATATCTCTACTAAATCTCCCGATGTATCACCTATGGATTTTTGTGCTTTCGGACTTTTAAAATCTGCATTATCCAAACGTCGTCTCAAAACCCTTGCAGGACTCTGGAAAGCTGTTGAGGAGGAATGGGATAGAATACCTCTTCTGACACTTCAAAAGGCATTATTATCCTGGAAATTGCTGTGTCGAAAGATAGTTCAGAATAAGGGATGTCAAATAGAACATTTAAAACACAAGAATTTTATGTAATTTAGTTTTGTGAATACAATATACATCGTCTAAAAAATGTGTGAACAGCCTCTGTATATATATATATAATGGCAATAAAATATAACATCCTACAGAAGATTTAATATGTGGAATATTCAAACAATAGATCTGGTAAAATCGCAAAATATGACAAATATAAACCAAAACATAATAACAGTCTGTTAATTACAGCTAAAAGTAAAATACAGAAGGTCGTTCGCACTTTATGGAGACGATTTTGATAAGTTTTAAGTGTAAATGCCGTATTTTTTTTTGCGGCGATTTGCTTCTGATAGCCATGGTTCTTGACAATAGCTCTAGCTCGAATTTTCCATGAAGTGGACTTTTTCTTAGTACTGTCATGTCAATTTTACCCTATTCCTCTTGGACCGTTTTCCAAAGTCCGTTCAGGACTTGGATGCCGTTTCCCTAAGGCTCGAAAGCTCTAAAATCCATTGGACAAGCGTCACGTGATTTTACGGGTATTTCATTAAATGGGATACGCTTTATTCCTGTTTCTGATTCTTTCTGATTTAGACGTGTGACTAGAAGCTTTGTCCATAGGAAGCTCAACTTTATCCATGTAAGTCTTGAATTTCTTCTTCAAATATTGGTTCTAAAATATTCTGTTGATAGATAGTAGAGTGAATTAATTTTGACTTTTAATTTGACGTTGTAACAGCATTCTGCAATTATCATGAATCCTTCTGTACACCTACGAGGTCATTCCCGTCAGTTGAGCAATAGAAAATTTATCCTTTATTATTATTACAGTCGCCGAAATACACCCATGCCTCATCGAGTGTTACCGAAAATTTCCATTTTTCAGCAGCTAGGTGTTTTTCGTATGATTTTCTTTCAGCAATATGCTTATGAACTTTAGGTTTAAACTTCAAATCTTTATGAATAATTTTACTTACAGTGCCAGAAGACATTCCTAGTTTCGATGCAATGGCGGCGGATTTTCTTATAAGATTCACTTTCTTGATATTTACCTGCGTTCGAACAGTCTTACGATGAGGTGTCGCGGTCATGTTTTCATTTTTTCTTTCAAATTTAATATATTATAAGTACCTTTCCATGGAATGCCATAACCGCGATTTTTACACCGCTTCATAATTTGCTGATACGAATATTTCTCCCCGGAAAGCGCAGTTACGTAACCTTCGAGCCATCTATTAATTTTAGAAGCCATTTTCAATATAAATCTTTTATTTTACATTCCATTCAAAACAAAAAAGTAGCAGACAATTATTCTAAAGTTGCCAAATTTTTATCTCGAAATGCAAACGACAAAAATAAATTACAAAATTGTTTCCATAAAGTGCGAACGACCTTCTGTAAAAAAATCACTCGACCCCCAGTGAAAATTTTTGGTTCCCAGCTATTTTTTTTTTAATTAGAAAAATGTTTAAAAAAATAGAAATAAGTAAATTATGATAAACTATTTTAAAAATCAATCGCTAGGATTTGGGTATATATCTACTTTGTATAATATGTCTTGCTAACCCTCTGCACTTGCATTTGGCAAATGTCAGGTGACTAAAGCTTTTATTTTTAAATAAGACCCGCTACGTTCGCTCCTCTGCTAGGGCTAATAGCGAGATACATAGGGGTGATTCTCGGGCAATGCAACAGCTTCCATCCATTTACTGTTGAATTATCAGCTTTAAAATTCAATTAACAATCGAAATTTTAAGAAATGAGGTTTATATGAATAAGAAAGCTTTCATCTTCCAGATGATGTCAATATTTTCATTGTAAGATGAAAACTCGAGGAGCATCGATATTACATCCCCATGTGGGACGATATTTCTCGAAAAACTGTGTTTCATTTTTTGATGAAAATATGAGTCTGTTTTAAAATATTTTTAAACTAGTTTGAAAGAGAAAGGTCTGTAGTCTTAGATTGTAAAAATATCAAAATTCTACGACCATTTTTTTGGCGAGTTATCGTAATCTGAAGATGAAAAAGTCAATATTTTCCCACAAAACATTTAAAAAAAAAAAACTTAGAGACATGTCTTACTTTGGTCCCCCCATTTTTCTGCATCCATTGGTATCTCTCTCGACCCCATACCCCCAGCGGTTTCGGAGGAGATAGCGTGACAAGCTTTTGACAGCGCAGCAGGAGTTACTTTTTTTTTTAGAATAAAGAGATTGTGTACTTGAATTGGTTAAAACTAACAAAAATTAAAATTACAAAAGAGCATGATTGCAAAATGATTAGCGACGTCTTAAAGCATTGAAAATTGTAAACTTCATCCATTTTTGATACAACTAAAATTTTAAAAAATGAATGAGAAGGGTGATCAGATAATTTTTGCTCAGTATTTGGTGAAATAGGTGAGAATGCTGCCTACCTACTCTCTCTCTCTCTCTCTACATACACACTCACAGTGGAATCTCGATCGATCGTCCCCCGAATCATCATTTTCCCGTATGTGTCGTTTATTTCACAGAGTCCCGACGATCGTATTGCTTTGTTATGTTCCCTGATCAGTTCAGTCGGTCCCTTGAAAAACGATAGATCGAGATTCCACTGTATATACACTGCTGGCCACTGTAAATGCAACACCCTGAAGGAAACATGCAAATAACATGAAATTTACAACATGCATTAGCGGAGCTGAGATATGCAAATGATTAGAATTTCAGCGCAGACGCACATCACGAGCGCCACTTCAAAGCGCTATTTAAGGCTTGGAGATTTCGACGATTTCAAGTTCGGCAATTGTGTTTTTCTTGTGGTTTTTTCAAAAAAACGATCAGTTATGCCTCGTCGAAAACAGCGATCATCTTTTGATCAAGTATCCGAGTTCGACAGAGGAAGGATAGTGGCCTACCGAGATTGTGGATTATCTTTCAGGGAAATCGGTAGTCGTGTTGGACGAAACCAAACAACTGCAATGCGGATATGTAATCGTTGGATGCAGGAGGGTACGACGGACCGGCGTGTTCGATCGCATCCACCTCAACGCACCACTTCACGTGATGACAGGCAAATTGTGCGCATGGCAGTGACGGATCGCGCAGTCACATCACGAACCATAGCACAGCACATGCAGTCTGTAACGCATCATCCAGTGTCTGCGCGTACCATTCGACGCCGTTTACAGCAGAGTGGTCTGTCCGCAAGACGTCCATTGCTTTGTCTACCCTTGACGCAGAACCACAGACGTCTCCGCCGCCAATGGTGCGATGACAGAAGGATGTGGACGGCAGAATGGAATGAAATTGTCTTTACTGACGAGTCACGCTTCTGTCTGCAACACCACGATGGTCGCATTCGAGTCTGGAGACACCGCGAAGAGAGGATGCCGAACAGCTGCGTTATGCACCGTCACGCTGGTCCTGCAACGGGTATTATGGTATGGGGCGGTATTAGATATCACTCTCGCACACCTCTAGTACGCATTGCCGGTACTTTAAACAGCCAGCGCTACATCTCCGAGGTGTTGGAGCCAGTTGTCCTTCCTTACCTTCAGGGCTTGCCCACAGCCATATTTCAACAGGATAATGCGCGACCACACGTGGCACGCATTGTCTAACGGTTCTTCGCCAATCGCCAGATTGAATTGCTTCCCTGGCCGCCTCGCTCTCCGGATCTTTCGCCGATAGAAAACACGTGGTCCATAGTTGCTCTACGATTGACCCAGATTCCATCCCCAGCTGCCACAGCAGATCAACTTTGGCAAGGTGTGGAAGCTGCTTGGTCTGCTGTACCCCGAGAACTCACCCAAAGTCTCTTTGAATCAATGCCGAGGCGTGTGGCAGCGGTGATCTCCAACAATGGCGGCTACTCTGGCTACTGATTTTGGCAGGAACCACACTTCACAGAAGTCTATAAATTTAATCATTTGATACTTGGTCAACATGTTATCTACAAAATAAATTTTGTTGTGATATCTCTTGTCTTTCTTGGTGTTGCAATTTGGGTGGCCAGCAGTGTATATATATATATATATATATATAGTGCCGTAACTAGGCAGGTGCAACAGGGGCACCTGCCCAGGGCCCACTTGAATGGGGGGCCCAAAATGCTGTATTTGTTTTATTATTTTCCCAAACCGAATTAATTAAGAGGCACAAATACAAATTCTTGCCCAGGGCGGAGGAATGGCTAGTTACGGCACAATATATATATATATATATATACAGGGCTAGATTTGAGGCGTTCCGGTACCTCTCTTTATCAATAATTTGGAATACCCCCTCCACACACACACTCCGGAAGGTTACCGTTCCGGCACCTCTATTTCTAGAAATCTAGCACTGTATATATATATATATATAAATGAATGTTTGTTTGTTCGTATTTTATGCGCTGCCGTACCGATTTCGATGAAACTTGGTCAACTTATTGCTTGAACTTGCGCGATGGTTATAGACTATTTTCATTCCGCTACGACGTTCCATTCCCGAATTATGTTAGAAGTATCAACGGATATTGAAATTCGCCAAATTTCCCCGGATATTTTTGTTCAAAGCCATTGTAACATTTCATTGTTGCCAATTAAATTATAACATTTCCGTAAAAATAAATTGACATGAATCAAAAACGTGATTTATTCATATATTGGCGCATGCAAGAATGAATTTGATATATTATTTACATGTACGTGGCAACGCCGGAATGTTTCTTTTTAAAAATGAAAATATAAGGATGGAAAGTCATTCATTTTCAATGAATGTGCTATCTATCGATTTCATGAATTGAAACTATCCCAAGCTACCTGTTCAAACTCAATATGCTGCAGGACACGTTGACTTAGCTAGAAACACTTGTGTTTACCCTTGACGCGATGATTTATATAACTGAAGTGACATTGAAACATAGCAGATGATTTAGTTTTGAGAAAGAATTACAATCATGAAATACTATATTATAATTAAATATGTTATAATTAAGAATAAAAATTAAATTATTAAGAATTAAATATATTATAATTAAATATATTATAATTAAGAAAGTCTGAAAGTGGCATTGAAACGTAGCAGACGATTTAGTTTTGAGAAAGAATTCCGAGCATGAAATACGTGTATATACTTTTTCTATAATAATTACCAGATATGCTGTGTTTTAATATTGAATGTGATCTCAATCCATTCACACTCCCAAGGCCAACAAAAAAGCTGACTGTGAGCCATTCTGATAAGAACAGAAATGTTGAATAGTCGGTGATTTTGGAATGAGTTGCCAAAAATAGGGTACTCCAGGGGCTAAAGAATTAAGGAACACCAACGACGTACAAATAATGGGAGTGGTACAATAAAGCAAAACCATGAACAAGAGAGAACAAAAATTCGAGACCGTGCATCTCAAATGTTCTGCTCACTGTTTAATTAGAGCGTCAATGTAGCTCAATCCAGGCATTTATATTTCAGGTTCAGTTATTATGAAAAAACGATCGATCCGATAAATTAATATAAAGCTGAACGAATATTGCGGGAAAACGATAGATCGAGGAACGATCAATGCGGTCTTTTTTGCTTGTTTTCTATGGAATTTATTCGGGACTTGGTGAAATAAACGATCGATCGAGATTCCACTGTATATCCTTTTGCTGATGGACGCCTTATTTAATAATACCGTATCATATATTTTAACATATAAAAATATTAAAAATGTGCCATCATAGAAAATGAAAGCATGTTTTTTAATTAAATAATTCGATATGATATAAATTAGCCTCGACTCTTCCCACTTTTCTTGGCGACATACAGCCACTCGGCTCATGGACGCCAAAAAAAATCTTTTTTTTTAACCTGTAGTGAATTTTCCATTCGTGGGTTAAATGATGCACGACACGAACCGTTACCACCCCCCCCCCAAAAAAAAAGGGGGGGTTCGAACAGGATATCATACTCTTCCCGTCATTTTGATAAGCTTTTAAAGACTGTTTCTGCCAATTGGCAAACGAAATGATGCGACTAGCGTCGGGTGACAATATTGATAGAGTCAACTCCCAGCTCTGGCCGTTTCCATCCGCATAAGGGGGCGTCCATTAATTTCGCGAGGCTTTTAGGTGGTGGTGGGGGGGGGGTCGAGCCGAATCTCACGTGGGGGAGAGGGGGAAAGGTCTCGGCATATATCAAGCGTAGTTTTTTTTTTCCGCAAGAAACAGTGTAAAATTGCGAGAAAACTGGGTTATATTAAGTCAAACATGTTTCAACACTAAAATCTGGCCAAATCCTACACAACGGTTCCAGTGGTCACTCTCGAGACCACACACGAGTCCCCGTGGACTGAACTAGAATGAATATTCTTCTACGAATTTTAGTAGTCCCTATTTAAGAATTTTATTGTTCGATTTTCTCACTGTGATTCTGGACTACGTTCTTAGTAGTCTTAAATAAAAATAACTTAGCAAATTATGTTTTTTTAAATAAATCCGACGCAATCGAGCACAGATTAACGTATTTACACTAAAAATGCACATTTTGGGAAAATCTCACGTGAGATTAGGGGGAGGGGGGTTGAAAAATCGCCTCACGTAATTAATGGACGCCCCCCTTATTGTTGCCTGCAGGAACGAGAGGATATTTCGGGTGCTCGGATAGCCCAAACATCGGTTTCCGGCCCACAGCCTATTTCGCGGTCCATTCCTTTTTTCTGTCTCGCACAATTTTTAAATTTTCGAACTTCGTCTGTTTTGACTGATTGAAAGTATACACCCACACACATATACACAGGGGGATTTTTTTTTTTTTTTAAACTGACACTACTCGGAGCCATCTGTCAGCCGGAATTGACCAAGGACGACACGGGAAAGAGTTTCCATGAAAAAAAATAGTTCCAAAAGTCTACGATAGGGGAAGATTAGGCACTTTTGTCGCCGGAGAATTTGCATAAAAGGCAAGTAAATACAAATTCACGACAACAGCGCCGGTATTTCGGGCTGTAAACATAAGAAATGAATACCGAAAGATTTAGCAGACGAATGAATAACAAAGAAATTTCTCCGCTTCACTTCTCCCGCCTTCAATGTGACTGCATCCAGAACACTACGTTCCCGACGTAACATGTCACCAGGAATGTTCATCGAAGTCCGGGATACGTCGCCATTTAGGGCCGCCATGCAAATAACCCCGCAGAAGAAAGAAGTCGCATGGGTTAGGTCCGGGGAGCGAGGTGGCCATGCGAGTGGAAAAAAGCGAAGGCGCGACACATTCCGCACCATCCCAAAATACTGGCGCTGCTGTCGACTACGTTGTCCTGAATTTTCATTTTCATGTTTTACTTGCCTTTATGCAAATTCTCGGGTGCGCCGACGACAACAGCGCCATATCGTCCCCTATCGGCGATTTTTGGAACTATTTTTTTTTTTTCCCATGTCGTCCTTAGTCCCCCTATCAGTTTTAATGGAATTCCGGCTGATAGATCTCTCTACAGATGGCTCTGAGTAGTGTCAGTTTAAAAAAGATCACCCTGTATATACAGGGGAACCTCGATTTGTCGTATACGAAGGGACCTATTGCACCAGTGGCGTAGCTACATATTCAGCGCCCTGGAGCAAGTAAAATCGGTGCGCCCACTTGCTTCTTGGACGAGTTCTGGCGAAATTTGTTTTCTATCTACTCTTATTTCGATTTAAAACCTTACTTAATGACAATTTATTTGAAATTCAAGACTTTCAACAATAAGAAATTCAATTTAGTAAATATGAATATAATAATAAAACAAATTATAATTCTTTAAGTACGGAGTATCCACTAATATTATCTATACTAATATATAAAGAGAGAGGGGATTTTGTACGTGGAGAACCACTGTACCTATTTGAAAAATTCTTCCACTCTTTGAAAGGTACATTATTCCAGATGGACATAGGCTATATATTATGTATATCTAATCAGTAGAAATAAAGTTAGGGGCTTAATCCTAACAATCTCCGTTGTTTCCGCTACTGTCTTCTACCGCTTTTTGTTCCGAAGATTTCAACGATCCTTAACGTGGTGCTATCGCGGTGGGCTTCTGTTCTGACGTTAGCGGTTCGAACCTGGCCGTTCTCCGGCACTCCTTTTTCTTTTAAAAAATTAACTTTAATTATTAACTAACGTAATATTAATTTGAGGTATTATTAAGGTTATTTTTAAAGTAAAAAAATATTTACAATTTATTGGCTATCAACTGGATATTTATTGGTATAATATTTTGTTCAACCCGGACAAAGTCGGGACGGGCCGCTAGTTATTATATATTTTACAAACTCTATTGACAAAACGTATTTCAGCATGTTTAGTTTGCACATAAAAAAACCTTCAAAATTGTTGTTTTCTCGTTTGCAAGTCGGTGAATCAAGTTGACAAGCTATTCTACCCCCGCTCGTTTCGAATGACATTTGAAGGACTCTCGCCATAGATCTCCCTTTTCCTGATAACTGGTAACGTTTGAGAATATCACCGGGCAAAAATTCAAAGCGCGGCCTTGCCTAGTTTCATTTACTTAAATATATTTCATTTATATTTTGTATATTTTATAGAAAAAATAATCTGACAAATTAATTTAAATAATTTTTTCAATTTAAATCTGACAAGTCGAAATTATTTAAACAAAAGTTTTCACAAATTTTTATTTCACTCTTTCAAATTTTGCGGACCCTCATGATTCGTGCAGTTCGCTCCACGGTAGCTACGCCCCTCTATTGCATGCGGGAACATAACAAAGATATATGATCAGCGGGACTCAACGACATAAACGAGATAACGACGATCCGTCGAGGTTCCACTGTATTAGGGATGCGACATCGATCTCGATGTTTTAAACATCGATTTATTGAAGTCGATGGTTTTTTAACATCGATGTTTTGTGCTCGATGTTTTTTTTTAATGCAAAAGTACCGTAATAAAAAAAAATTTACCACGTAGCATAATTTTCACACTCAGTAAATCTAAGTCTGAATTCTGAAAAGGACGAATACAAAAGGGGGAATGATTCCTTAGCAAACAGACAAATGGCAATGAACGACCAATGAACCAATCAGAGCGCTTGGAATGTTCCTCACACTCCAGAACCTTCCATGGGGTTTTATTTTACAAATAGTATATACACGAGTGCATCCATTTAAGTTTTTGTTTCGTTCTGGTTTTATATAAGTTGACGTTAATATTATCAGTAAGATGCCTCCCAAAAGTACCGTTTGGAAATATTTTTACAAAACCTCTGACAAATTGGCGAAATGCAATATTTACCATAAGTCCCTTAAAACTTGTGGCAATACCACGAATTTATCCGGACATTTGAAGGCAAAACATGGCGGTATTTACAGCGAGAATTTTGAGTCGTCAATGTAGCCCAAAGCAACCAAGTTTTTGTCATTTGTGTCTGCCCAATCAGAGAGTAAAATTAAATCCTCCCTCCCCCCCCCCCCACGACTAACGGAAATAACATTAATGTTAGAGATTACTAAACCAGTTTTAAAAAATGGATGTGCTAAAACATCGATGTTTTTCGGGCGATGTTTTATTAGCATCGATGTTTTAATATTGAATATCGATGTCCCGCAAGAAACAGTGTAAAATTGCGAGAAAACTGGGTTATATTACGTAAAACATGTTTCTACACTAAAATATGACTAAATCCTACACAATAGTTCCAGTGTCACTTTTGAGACCCCACATGAGTCCCCGTGGACTGAATTAGAATGAATATTCTTTTACGAATTTTAGTAGTTCCTATTTAAGTATTTTACTGTTCGATTTTCTCACTGTGATTCAACACTACGTTCTTAGTAGTCTTAAATACTAGTATAGTCTTAAATAAAAATAATCAGCAAATTATGTTTTTTTAAATAAATCCGACGCAATCAAGCGCAGATTAACGTATTTACACTAAAAATACGCATTTTGAAAAATCTGACTTGAGATTAGGGGGGGGGGGGGAGAGAGGTCGAAAAATCGCCTCACGTAATTAATGGACGCCTCCAAATGTTGCAGGGTAGACCCAAGAAATCGTTTCGACTTGATGGGGTCAGAAGGAGCTGTACCATAAGGTTTAGGAAGCTCAGGGTTCGTCTGAGGTCGAGTTCAAATCCCATGGATTAAAAAAAAAAACATCTGAAACCCATATTTAATGTTGGATCATGATCGTTAAAGGATAGGGTTAACTCATCTGAGCAACTGACAATACTATTATATAGAGTTCATTTAATTAAACTCTATTAAATGAACCAAATTATATAATGGATCGCAGTAATGTATTCCGTAGCGAAGCACAGGTTTTTAGCTAATAATATGCTAACGGCAATGTAGTCTATATATATAAAGCAGATAACGCCCAGACCAAACCGCTGGACCTGAAAGGCTGGAAATTTTGCATCGCGATTCTTCTTATAGTGTAGGGTTGCACTAAGAAAGATTTTTGAAAAATTCTTAGATCTTCTTTAAACAAAATTTTTAAGCTGTTTTTGTAACTTTCCATTTAAAATAATAATCTTAGGGTTATAAAATTTATATCGCGAGAAAGATCATAAAAATTCATTTTAAAATGAAATCTCTTTCGAATCTTTACTTCCATTTTCTGATTTTTGGGGAATTTTTAGAGATTCATTTTTAGAATTTAATTTTTTAAAATGCCGATTACGTGGTTTCTTTTCTTTTTGTGATACTTCGAATTAATGATGCGTCACGTGCATAACAACGATATAAATTGACAAAAAATATTAAAATACGGTAAAAGATAAAATTTAACCTCCAGACTCATTGAAATGGAAGTTTTTTTAAGAATTTAATTCAAATAAGTATGTTTTATGGATATTAAACATACAAAGTAATTGCATA
>OU015492.1:230517005-230542005 GCA_907164885.2 Dolomedes plantarius
TTTCGTTTGATTGTACTGAGCAGCGATGAGGAAGAAATTTATTAAATTAAGGTCGCATTAAATGAAAATAATATTTTTTGTTTCTTTTCGTTTTGTGTTATACATACATTTATATTTTTAATAAAAATTAAGTTGCTTATAATGGAATTTAAAAAATAATTGTTTTTAATAAGTTTTTGGAACGTAACCCCCTTTTTTTTACTGTCTCTGGGTCTCATATAACACGGTTTCACACAACACGGTATTTTCTAGGAACCTTTCTACCGTGTTATAGGAGGGTCACCTGTGTATGTATATACAGTGATTTCCGCTTATAAGAATCACGTTTGTTATTACCGTTTTTGATTCTTATAAGCGGTTGATTCTAATAGCCGAAATTTAGCTTTTTGGACAGGCACACACACACCTATATATACATATATTAGATAATTTACCATAAAATACTCTTTAATTTACGTTAATTATCTTTTATTAAAATTATTTTTTATAATTTTAAAAATACAACTTAATTTCTAGACATACACATAATTATAGTGTGAGAAGAAAAAAAATCCAATATTTGTTACCACATACCTGCTTAACAGTTTTAACATTTCAACTACAGGAAGGGAGCGAGAAAAAGTTTTCTGTGGTAGTTTGACGTAATGAAGTTTCCAGGAGGCTGTTTCAATACTCTTTCAATACTAATAGTCTCAGACGAAGATTTACCTTCTAGCTTAAGTTTCACGATTTGATAAAGTGCTGAATCTACTAATGTCACGTTTGCCTAGTGGACACCTCGACGAAGATTTAGGTGTTTCAGGGTCCAGGATGTGGGAAAAAAGTCCCATTTTTGTTTCTCAGTGGAGAAAGGTGAAATAGAAACCGGACGGGTAAAGATGCCCCCAGGTCAAGCTAATAGGATAGTGTTATGCTAAAGCGCTTAAGGGGAAACTATTATGTTATGTCTAACAAAGAAAGGGATGAATTTTACGAATATATTTAATCCCATCTTATCAATCTTTCTTTAAAAAAAAAAAAGAAAGAAAGAACTTCGTGCCTTTTGAGGGTTTAAGTGGCTTTTTTGAAAAAATGAAAGGAAAGCGAAGAGTGTAAACTGATTCTTAAAACCGGTGGATTGATTCTTTAAAGCGAAAATTTTAACATGGAAATAATACATTTGTTTTTGTTTTCGCGATATTGATTCTTATAAACGGTTGATTCTTATAACCAATGATCACTATAAGCGGTGGTTACTGTATATATATATATATATATATATATATATATATATATATATATATATATATATATATACAGTGAAATCCGATTTAACGTAACCCTTATTTAACTATTTCCCGCATATAAAGTCATTTTTCGTCAGTCTCAATTGATTTTCTATACTTGTAATGTTAAAAAATCCCGGATTTAATGTTTTCATTTAAAAATATTTCCCGTATTTAACGTTTTTTCAGAGGGGAAAACTCAATGAAATTTTCCTAAAATAGTCGAAATTTATGATGAAAATTTTAAAGGAAGCAACCAGATTTAATGGAGCGAAATGGGGAAAAGATGTGAAAACTGGCTAATAAAAAAGAAAAAATAGGATACCGTCACCGTTTGAGGAATTCCTTTTTCGAGGGTTCGTATAACAAGCATTGAAAAAAATTCAAGAAATATTAAATAACCAAGAATCGAAGCGTCAGGCTTTATTCGTTCAACAGTACACACGCAAACCGCGAAGCAACCAGGTAACAAATATGTATATATAATTTCAATTTGCAACAAGCATTCCTATAAATGGTCCCGTTTTGAAATAGGAATTGCTTCTAAGCTGGGAATTTAAGGATTCAAACGGTTGGATAGACCGCTTAAAAAAAAGGGCCAAATTTATCCTACAAGTCTATTTGTGGAGTCGGTTTTGGACAGACAAATGCGCTCTCAGAAACGAAACATTATTTTCTTTGTGTCCCATGTTGTACATTTAAAATAATTACAAGATAAAAACAACTTTTTATATACCATGTTTTTAAATTTTCTGTTCAATCATATAAACTTGACAATTCTATCTATTAATAAATACTTTTCTAAAATTTATTTTGATGAATTATCCCACCCGCTTAACTCGCGTTTAACTTTTCGTTCCCGTCCCGGCCGATAGATGGCTGCACGAAACAAAATTAACTGAAAATGCATTCAAATCTGCTTAAAGATGGCTGAAAGTATTAAAATAATGCATTGTCATCGTGTCCCGAGCTATTCTAAAAGTTTCGAATGACTAGCGAGTCGGGAAGTGAGTTAAAAATCGATCGCAAACACACAGACAAGAAAGCGAGTTAATAAAAACATGGAAATAATTACAAAATGTGCGAATGGAAAGTTCAACCTTGAGATTTGGGGATCATACGATCGTTCAATGTAAAGATTTGAAAAAATATTAGTATAGAATTTGGAGGCAGGAAAAATGGATAAACGTTGTAGAATCTCTTCAGCAAGTCCTTTTGCAAGAGCTGGTTTTCCGGATGCATATGCGTAGGAGGAGAGAGTCTCTCATGAAACGGGTGATTTGCTCGTATAGAGATCTCGAGAATTATCTAGATTGCGATTCGAATATCGTGGCATCGGAACTGGACAGATGAAGATGGGAAATCCTTCAGTTTTGAAAACAGTGGAATCGTTCCTCTCAAGAAAGAAAAGCTTACTAAACTCCTGTCGAGTGTGCGATTTGTGCTATCAAGTGAAATAACCGATTGATTTAAAGCATAATTTAGAAAACTGTTGTCTAAACCATCGTAAATGAAGGTATGTTACCTAAATTAGACTTTGTTTTACGCTCAGTGTTTTGTTTTGGTCTCACCCCGTTTCGAGTACCTAACTACTCGATCATCCTTCGAACATCTCCTGCCTGCTGTCAAAATACAGGCCATCGAGTGTCATTTTCTGCGACTCATTTGTTTCATGTCAAATTTGCAAAAGAAATTTTAATTATTGCAGTCATAAACAGCAATGATTACAAGACAAAAAGAACTTTTTATGTACCATGTTTTAAAATTTTCTGTTCAATCCTATAAACTTGACAATTTTATGTATTAATAAATACTTTTTTAAAAATTCTTTGATGAAAAAAAATTCTTTCCACTTGAGAGAAAATGAAAGTTAATTGGAAGTTTACTTGCGTTTAACATTTCGTTCCCGTTCCGGCCGACAGATGGCGGCACCATTCTATAAAACAAAATTAATTGAAAATGAATTCAATCCTGCTTAAAGATGGCTAAGAGTATTAAAACGATGCCGTGTTCTGGGCTATTCTAAAAGTTTCAAATGTCTAGCGAGTCGGGAAGTGAGTTAAAAATCGATTTCAAGATTTGCAGTGGATGAACAAACAAACAAGAAAGAGAGTAAATAAAAACATGGTAAAAATAGATCGCGCTTTATATTATTTAAAATGATACAATCTAGTCTTCGACTCATTTCGAATCTCGTTTTATCTAAAATTGAAAATGAAAACATACAATTTTTCCTGAGAATTCGGTCATTTCCGGTTTTAGAATCAATTTTCTTAAATTAAAACAAAAAAAAATTAAAATAAATTCAAAAGAACCATGTTTTTTATACTTGTGCAATAAAGTAAAAATTTTTACACTAGGTGAATACCCGTGCTTCGCTACGGAGTACATTCAAATTAAATACAACGGTCAATGTATGCAATTAATGCCAAATGAAAAAAATATATCTTTTCGTCAATGTATTCCGTTGTTATGCACGCGACGCAAAATTAGTTTAAAGTATCACAAAAAGAAAAGAAATCAGCATTTAATAAATGAAATTCTAAAAATTAATCTATAATAATTCATCAAAAATCAGAAAAGGGAGGTAAAGGTTCGAAAAACATTTCATTTTAAAGGAATTTTTTTGATCTTTCTCTTGTTATAAATCTTATAACCCTCAGATTATTATTTTAAATGCAAAGTTACAAAAACAGCTTCAAAATTTAATTAAAAAAAATCGAAGAAGAATTTTTCAAAAGTCTTTCTTAGTGCACCCCTACACTATAAGAAGAATCGCCATGCACAATGTCAGCCCTTTAGGTCCAGCGGTTTGGTCTGAGCGTTGTATGTCAGTCAGTCAGTCAGTTACGGAACTGTTTTATAAATAAACATAGTTTTTTTTCAGTAATACCTAGGACGCACTATTCAAACCCTATTGTCGAAAAATGTAAGAATCGAAACACGGTCCTGAATTTTGAGTCCGATTCTGCAGCCCCTGATCACAAATATCGAACATCTGTCTCCTCTCGAATCACGCATTCTTTGAAAAGAAGGAACCGAGACCAACGCTGCTGCCGCAAAAACAAGATGCAGGGGGTAATGCAAACAAAACCAAAAACGGAGCCGGCCCTTTCCGCTTTTATTTTTTCTTTTCACGTCACCAAGCGGTTTAGTGGCTGTGGCAAATATGCTCCGAGGGGCCCAATGGGAAAAATGAAACATATATATTCAGCTCAACATAGGAGGAGTCTGCGCTTCATGGGAAAAATGAAACATATATATTCAGCTCAACATACGAAGAGTCTGCGCTTCATGGGAAAAATGAAACACATATATTCAGCTCAACATAGGAGGAGTCTGCGCTTCATGGGAAAAATGAAACGCATATATTCAGCTCAACATAGGAGGAGTCTCCGCTTCATGGGAAAAATGAAACGCATATATTCAGCTCAACATAGGAGGAGTCTGCGCTTCATGGGAAAAATGAAACATATATATTCAGCTCAACATAGGAGGAGTCTGCGCTTCATGGGAAAAATGAAACATATATATTCAGCTCAACATACGAAGAGTCTGCGCTTCATGGGAAAAATGAAACACATATATTCAGCTCAACATAGGAGGAGTCTGCGCTTCATGGGAAAAATGAAACATATATATTCAGCTCAACATACGAAGAGTCTGCGCTTCATGGGAAAAATGAAACATATATATTCAGCTCAACATAGGAGGAGTCTGCGCTTCATGGGAAAAATGAAACATATATATTCAGCTCAACATACGAAGAGTCTCCGCTTCATGGGAAAAATGAAACATATATATTCAGCTCAACATAGGAGGAGTCTGCGCTTCATGGGAAAAATGAAACATATATATTCAGCTCAACATACGAAGAGTCTCCGCTTCATGGGAAAAATGAAACACATATATTCAGCTCAACATAGGAGGAGTCTGCGCTTCATGGGAAAAATGAAACATATATATTCAGCTCAACATACGAAGAGTCTGCGCTTCATGGGAAAAATGAAACATATATATTCAGCTCAACATAGGAGGAGTCTGCGCTTCATGGGAAAAATGAAACATATATATTCAGCTCAACATACGAAGAGTCTGCGCTTCATGGGAAAAATGAAACATATATATTCAGCTCAACATAGGAGGAGTCTGCGCTTCATGGGAAAAATGAAACATATATATTCAGCTCAACATACGAAGAGTCTCCGCTTCATGGGAAAAATGAAACACATATATTCAGCTCAACATAGGAGGAGTCTGCGCTTCATGGGAAAAATGAAACATATATATTCAGCTCAACATAGGAGGAGTCTGCGCTTCATGGGAAAAATGAAACATATATATTCAGCTCAACATACGAAGAGTCTGCGCTTCATGGGAAAAATGAAACACATATATTCAGCTCAACATAGGAGGAGTCTGCGCTTCATGGGAAAAATGAAACGCATATATTCAGCTCAACATAGGAGGAGTCTCCGCTTCATGGGAAAAATGAAACGCATATATTCAGCTCAACATAGGAGGAGTCTCCGCTTCATGGGAAAAATGAAACGCATATATTCAGCTCAACATAGGAGGAGTCTGCGCTTCATGGGAAAAATGAAACGCATATATTCAGCTCAACATAGGAGGAGTCTGCGCTTCATGGGAAAAATGAAACATATATATTCAGCTCAACATAGGAGGAGTCTGCGCTTCATGGGAAAAATGAAACATATATATTCAGCTCAACATAGGAGGAGTCTGCGCTTCATGGGAAAAATGAAACATATATATTCAGCTCAACATACGAAGAGTCTGCGCTTCATGGGAAAAATGAAACACATATATTCAGCTCAACATAGGAGGAGTCTGCGCTTCATGGGAAAAATGAAACGCATATATTCAGCTCAACATAGGAGGAGTCTCCGCTTCATGGGAAAAATGAAACGCATATATTCAGCTCAACATAGGAGGAGTCTCCGCTTCATGGGAAAAATGAAACGCATATATTCAGCTCAACATAGGAGGAGTCTGCGCTTCATGGGAAAAATGAAACGCATATATTCAGCTCAACATAGGAGGAGTCTGCGCTTCATGGGAAAAATGAAACATATATATTCAGCTCAACATACGAAGAGTCTGCGCTTCATGGGAAAAATGAAACACATATATTCAGCTCAACATAGGAGGAGTCTGCGCTTCATGGGAAAAATGAAACGCATATATTCAGCTCAACATAGGAGGAGTCTCCGCTTCATGGGAAAAATGAAACGCATATATTCAGCTCAACATAGGAGGAGTCTCCGCTTCATGGGAAAAATGAAACGCATATATTCAGCTCAACATAGGAGGAGTCTGCGCTTCATGGGAAAAATGAAACGCATATATTCAGCTCAACATAGGAGGAGTCTGCGCTTCATGGGAAAAATGAAACGCATATATTCAGCTCAACATAGGAGGAGTCTGCGCTTCGTGGGAAAAATGAAACACATATATTCAGCTCAACATAGGAGGAGTCTGCGCTTCGTGGGAAAAATGAAACACATATATTCAGCTCAACATAGGAGGAGTCTGCGCTTCGTGGGAAAAATGAAACACATATATTCAGCTCAACATAGGAGGAGTCTGCGCTTCGTGGGAAAAATGAAACACATATATTCAGCTCAACATAGGAGGAGTCTGCGCTTCGTGGGAAAAATGAAACACATATATTCAGCTCAACATAGGAGGAGTCTGCGCTTCATGGGAAAAATGAAACACATATATTCAGCTCAACATAGGAGGAGTCTGCGCTTCATGGGAAAAATGAAACATATATATTCAGCTCAACATAGGAGGAGTCTGCGCTTCATGAACGCTGCTGGAGTTATTCTTCGAATAGGAATGATTTTCTCCGATTTGTGATCATACTGAAGAAATATGAAACCCTCGTTCGCGTTGTTCCTCCGCCGAGATGGCTGACATGACTTGCGATTGGTTTGACGTATCACGTGGTCACTGCCTCCGGGATCTCCGCTCCTCTACGGAAGCAACGTGAACAAGGGTTAACGACTGTTTGCGATCGAAAATAATATCCCGATCAGGTTTGGATAGCAGTCTCGATGGCCTCGTGATATAATTCTCGACGCAAAGAGAGGCAGAGATGCAAATTTTGGAACTTAACAATTTTCTTTTTCGAAGAAAGGAAGAATAATTACAAGACAAAAAGAACTTTTTATATACCACGTTTTTATATTTTCTGTTGAATCCTATAAACTTGACAATTCTATGTATTAATAAATACTTTTTAAAAATTTTTTTGATGAATTATCCCATCAACTTGATAGAAAATGAAGTTAATTGGAAGTTAACCCGCGTTTCACTTTTTGTTCCCGTCCCGGCCGATAGATGGCTGCACCAGTCTACAAAACAAAATGAACTGAAAAATAATTCAATCCTGCTTAAAGATGGCTAAAAGTATCAAAAGAATGCATTGTTATCGTGTTCTGAGCTATTCTAAAAGTTTCAAATGTCTAGCTAGTCGAGAAGTGAGTTAAAAATCGATTGCAAGATTTGTACGGGATAAACACACACACACACACAAACAAAGAAACAAGAAAGCGAGTTAATAAAAATAAAAAGCTAGACCAAAGAGATCCCGAGGGCAAACTCGTAGTTCGAAGGAAAACACTTCTTGAAGCTTCGGCTAGACTTTCTGTTTCTTTTTTTAATTTTTGACGCCATTCTGAAAACCACCAACGTCTTTTTGGCGAAACACTTCATGAACGTCCATTCTTTAAACGGATAGTAAGAGGATGTTACGATACGATTTCAGCCGAACACCGTTATAGCGAACCCGGTATATAACGAACTCACGGATATAACGAACGAAGATTTTGGTCCCGCCGTTCTCCTACTGTACGTAATTCAATAGGTATTGCGTCAGTTTAATGTAATCGATTTTAGTCGATTTAATCATCATTAATCATCATTTTTAATAGATTTTATTATTTTTTAAATACATCATTATTGAAAACACATTGCAAGTAATGAGTTATACATTTTGTGAACTCTACCTTTTTTCTTAACGGTTCGGATAGAGCGAACAAAATCTTTGGTCCCTTGAAGTTCGTTATAACGGGGTTCTACTGTACTTATTATTATTATTATTATTAATATTATAGAGGGTGTCCGGGCTGAAGGAATGCAAAAGTCATGACTTATTTTTACGGAACTACCCATTAGAATTTAAAAAAAAATTATTTAAATCGAAAGAACTTCTCACCAAGTTTTAATACGAATCATAGACTTCGATCATAGACTTCGATCAGTGTGTGCACCTTGTGTAGCACGACAAACGTCTAAATGGTAATCCAAGTGTTTCGTGGTTATTACGCGAATTGCTTCAATGATACGCTTCTTCGACTCATCCACAGTTTCAATTTTTTGTCTATACACAACGGATTTAATCAATCCCCGAGCAAAACAGTCTAATAACGCCTGATATGCTACGAAACACTTAGAGAGAACTGGATTACCATTTATATATACACACACACACACACACACATATATATATATTGGTCGTGCTACAAAAGGTGCACACGTCGAAATCTATGATACTATGATCGAAATCGATGATTGATATTAAAACTTAGTGAGATGTTCTTTCTATTTAAATATTTTTTTTTTTTTTTAAACTCCAATAGGTAGCTCCGTAAAAATAAGTCATGACTTTTGAATACCTTTAGCCTGTATTATTTATTTCAATTAATTCTATTTAGTAACGTATCTTTTAAATTAATATTTCGTTTAAAACTATTTAATCAATAAGATTTACCTCCGATGCATTGCATTTTGTTGCAGTATAAGGGCTGTAAATCTAAAACTCCGAATTACTTTCCCGATTGTCCTATCAGGATAGATGACTTCATTAATCACTGTTTTTAATACGTGATTGTTTGTTCTTATTTCCTCCCGAACGTAGTTTATTTTTTCGTAGGAGTTGATTAGCAATCTTACTATTAACAGCTGAAGGTGAACAAATGTTAGTTTGTGAGTCAGCAGACACGGGCTAATCTCGCGAACCGAGCATAGCAGGATATCGCGACTGGTACCGATAGACACGTGCACTGACGCTATCCTCGACTTTCAAAACTTAAAACTTTTTTTATTATTCATTTCAAACCGCCGAACTCAAAAGAAGCGGACAGCAGAAACATATGACATTCCGGGAGGGCCAGCTCTTTTCGGTTTCGCAAATTTCCACTATTTTCATGCATGCAAAATTAAACTTTTTCGCCCACCAATCGACAAATTTTTTATTTCCATGTGTTTTACAACTCTTCATCTTTAAGGATATACACATTTTTATAAAGTTAAAAATGTTTTTAATTTCAAACGAAGCTTTTTCCCCAAAGCAGTTTTCTGAATTTCCCGAAATCGACAATTTTGATGAACAAATATTTCGGTTTTCTGCACTTATTAATGTCAATTTTACAATTTATCGGCATTTGCTACAGTTTTTAATAGTGCTACAGTTTTTACGAGTACAGTTAATAGTGCTACTGTTTTTAATAGTGCTACAGTTTTTCCCTGGCACTTCCGTCAGGGAAAGTTAGAGAAACGTTGTACCCTCTTCTAGGGCGTCCAAAGGGGAATATTTTGGTGCAAATTGGATGAGGATCGTATGAATCGTATGATCTCAGCTTCCAAAATATACCAAATACATTTAATAAAAAAAATGTTATCATTCTAAAAAAGCGTACTTACCAAACTCACTGTTGAAATTTCCCGCGCTGATCGCCATAGTATCTTAATGTAACTGAATGTTGAGTTCGTAAGTTTTCGACTTATTATTTTACGCACTAATAATTCCAGCAAGTTCGTGAAAATTGTTTCTAATTAATAAGCAACTGATGAGGATTCTTCCGCCACCAATTTTGAATTCCTGAGAACTGTCTTTCTATTTTTTAAGCACTTTTTCGTCCATGAGATTTTCTATTTACATTCGGCCATGTTGCCAAAATGAAAAATTATTAGATGAGAACGAGTCATTTAATAATTGAAATCCAGAAATAATTTTAAAGCACCAGAAATAATTTTAGTTTCAGGAAAGGAGAAGTTAAAACCTTTAGAATTTTTTTCTAATTGAATGAGCTTCTTTTTTTGTTTAAAAAGCGAAATTTGAAAACGGAAATTTGAAAGAATTATTTCAAAAGCCAAAAACCAAAATTTGAAAAAGGGAATTTTAAATCATTATTTCGTTTTTTAAAAATTCTAATGCAAAAGTGATTAAAAGTGATTAAACAGTTTTCAATCTTTAAGAAATAAAACCATTTCATTTTAAATCGAAAATGCAACACATCGGGTTGCCACTGAGCTAGTATTACTTTTAAAAACTGATTTATGATAACAGGTCTGGAAATTTCAAAACTGTAATCCGACCTTTTATAATAAATACTATAGATCAGATGGAAAAATTTGTTCACCATCCAGATCTAAGAAGAAATTGACATCATTCAGAAATGAACACACGAGTTATGGAACCGCGTCCTAAGTAATCAAGGGAACAATTTGTTAGTGCGGAAAAACCTCGTTTATCCGGACTCACTGGGACCATAGGCAATCCGGATAATCGAAAATCCGAATAATAAGCAAAACAAAATCCTTCACTAAGCAGACTTACCGTTTATTACGATAAGTTTTGTAACATGGTATTGTTTACAAGACATTAAAAAATATAAAAATAACTTTTGACATCATTTCTAGACAAAGAAATGGTAAGCCTAGTAAAGCTTTCTTAATCTCGACAAAAAGTATTTTAGGGGGCATCCATTAATTACGTGAGGCGATTTTTCGACCCCCCCCCCCTTGGTGAGATATCATGAGATTTGGCTCGACCCGCTCCCCCCCCCGCCCCTAATCTCACGCGAGATTTTTCATAATGCGTATTTTTAGTGTCAATACGTTAATCTGTGCTCGATTGCGTCGGATTTATTTAAAAAAAACATAATTTGCTTATTTTTTTTTATTTAAGACTAGTTAAGACTAGTATTTAAGACTACTAAGAGCGTAGTCTAGAATCACAGTCAGAAAATCGAAATATAAAATACTTAAATAGGAACTACTAAAATTCGTAAAAGAATATTCATTCTAATTCAGTCCACGGGGACTCGTGTGTGGGGTCTCAAAAGTGACTACTGGAACTATTGCGTAGGATTTGGTCATATTTTAGTGTAGAAACATGTTTTACTTCATATAATCCAGTTTTCTCGCAATTTTACACTGTTTCTTGCGGAAAAAAAAATTGCGCGTGAGACTGGGTGAGATTCGGCTCGACTCCCTCTCCCACCTAAAAGCCTCACGCAATTAATGGACGCCCCCTTATGCCCATAATTTATTGTACAATCTATGCAGGAACTGTATGTCCATTGAATCCAACTAAAAAGCGAATATTTGGCGTGCGAGCAACATTTTTCGTACAAGTTTTTGGCGTCATTAAAGCTAAATAAATATTTTGTGTCTTTCGTTCTGTCATTTATCCAGTTGCCTCAATATTTTTACCCTATGAGTGAAACTTTAAAACGCATTTGCATACATAAACTTATCGATGTTTATGTCTTAGGAGAAACAGTTGCCAGACCAAATAACGTGACTTTTCAGAGTTAATTTTATCAATTTTTTTTTTGTTCATACTCGCTCTGTGCATGTTCGCAGTCAAACTGGTTTTGCGATTTTAAACTCTCCTCCAAATGGTTGAGTTAGTTTATACTCCCATCCCCCGTTTATTAAATGAAATTCACCAAAAAGAGTTTCCATAGCACAGGGAATAATGTTTTATTATTGTATGAGGCAGGGGTTGGAATGTGGCACGGATGGTCTCCCAGCTTAAAGGAAAAGCGGCTTTGACCTAATTTTTTTAAAAAATCGTGGGATATTTTATATGTATACTAGCTGAAAACCCGTACTTCGCTACGGAGTACATTCAAATTAAATACAACGGTCAATGCATGCAATTAATACCAAAAGAATACATATATATATTTATAAAAAAAGCGTAACGGATATTTTTTATATACACAATAATTTAGAAGAAAATATTGAAATTAAATCTAATAGAACATACTAAAGATTATAGTGCAGTTAATATAGTACAGTTTAAGAAACATTTCTTTTACTGTATTTTAATATTTTTTTGGATAGTGTCCAATCGTCTGCCGCATTAGCAAGGAAAAAAAAAAAAAATATTTTTTTTGCCATTTTGTTGTTATGCACGTGACGATAAATTAATTTCAAGTACCAGTAAAAGAAATCACGTGATCAGCATTTAATAAATTAAATTATAAAAATTCACCAAAAATCAGGAAATGGAGGTAAAGATTCGAAAAAAGTTTCATTGTGAAGGAACTTTTACGATCTTTCTCGTGATATAAATTTTATAACTTTCAAACTATTATTTTAAATGCAAACTTAAAAAAAGTTACTAAAGCAGCTTAAAAATTTAATTTTAAAAAATCTAGTAAGAATTTTTGAAAAATCTTTCTTAGAATTTAAAAAAATTTAAAAATTTTAAATTTAAGAATTTAAAATTTTTTCTTAGAACCCCTACACTATGAGAAGAATCGCCATGCAAAATTTCAGCCCTTTAGGTCCAGCGGCTTGGTCTGTGCGTTGTATGTCAGTCAGTCAATCAGTCCGTGAGCGACGGAAGTGTTTTATATGTATATACAGTGGCATCTCGATCTATCGTTTTTCAGGGGACCGATTGAAATGAACGATAAATGCGGGAAAACGATAGATGCGGTAACATAACAAAGCAATATGATCGTTGGGACTGGATAAAATGAACGACACATACGGAAAAACGATGGATCCGAAAACGATCGATCGAGATTCCACTGTATATATATATATATATATTACACTTCCCCTTAACTAATCAGTTAAGATCCACCAGAAGCAGGGTTGCCAAATGTCCCGGATTTTAAGGGACAGTCCCTTATTTGGAAATTTTGTTCCGGGGAACTTTGATACGGTTAAGCAAAAATTCCCGTTTTTCGCCGAAATGATAAATTTATTGTACACGAGTTTGGCGCATACAAGGGCCTGTTCACATCTGGATGTATTTAACACAGTAAAGCACAATATATCATACAATTCAATGGACTGTGGGAACACGCTCATTCGAAAACTTTTTTCTGATTTCCTGCTCACATTATATTATGTACATTGTACAATAATAAAATTCCAAATTTTACATACACGTTCCTTACACTTTGTAAGGGCACTTGCTCAGTTGCAGTAAACTAATAAAATAAAAATCAGTTTTGTACTATATGCCTACACCAACCTTAAATTGTTTTTGATTTGCAAATTCTCTATGTAATTACATTATTGTCTACTTAACCTAAACTCTATGTAAGTTGCGAAACTGAACGAAAAATGCATTGAAAATGGCTATTTGAAAGGTTGAAATTTGAAAAATTTCTGGGGACCCTTTGCCTGGGTGAATTCTATATTCCCTAGTAGTATAGTTATGAAAACCCTCCCATTATTTTCTGTGTCAACCCTGATCAGAAGTTTGTTGGATTATGTACAGTGAAAATTCACTCGCCGGCCATACTTCTAAACGGCCTTTCTTTGTTATTCAGAACCGATTCAAGACTCCTTAACGCCAATGATATGGAAGAAACATCTTTTCGACGGTACCTTATTTTGGAACCATGACTGGCCCACATAGAGAAGTTTCACTGCATATACGATACCTTTCGCATTTAATAGTAGAGCATCGTCTACCTCTGATTGATTTGATTTGCTCAGCTCTATGTTAACCTATCGAGAATATATATATATATATATATATATATATATATGTCTGGTGTCTAGACAATGAAACGTCACGTCCATGGTCACGTTCACCCCTAGGCAAATTAGGTACGTGCCTAGGACTTGCTGAAAAGCGGGGATAAATAAATAAATCTCCTGGCTTCGACTTCTAAACTTAATTAAAAAATATAGACCAATAATAATAATAATGCTGAAAAGAGGGGATAAATAAATAAATCTACTGGCTTCGACTTCTAAACTGAATTAAAAAATATAGACCAATAATAATAATAATGCTGAAAAGAGGGGATAAATAAATAAATCTACTGGCTTCGACTTCTAAACTGAATTAAAAAATATAGACCAATAATAATTTTAATGCTGAAAAGAGGGGATAAATAAATAAATCTACTGGCTTCGACTTCTAAACTTAATTAAAAAATATAGACCAATAATAATAATAATGCTGAAAAGAGGGGATAAATAAATAAATCTACTGGCTTCGACTTCTAAACTGAATTAAAAAATATAGACCAATAATAATAATAATGCTGAAAAGAGGGGATAAATAAATAAATCTACTGGCTTCGACTTCTAAACTGAATTAAAAAATATAGACCAATAATAATTTAATGCTGAAAAGAGGGGATAAATAAATAAATCTACTGGCTTCGACTTCTAAACTTAATTAAAAAATATAGACCAATAATAATAATAATGCTGAAAAGAGGGGATAAATAAATAAATCTACTGGCTTCGACTTCTAAACTGAATTAAAAAATATAGACCAATAATAATAATAATGCTGAAAAGAGGGGATAAATAAATAAATCTACTGGCTTCGACTTCTAAACTGAATTAAAAAATATAGACCAATAATAATTTAATGCTGAAAAGAGGGGATAAATAAATAAATCTACTGGCTTCGACTTCTAAACTTAATTAAAAAATATAGACCAATAATAATAATAATGCTGAAAAGAGGGGATAAATAAATAAATCTACTGGCTTCGACTTCTAAACTGAATTAAAAAATATAGACCAATAATAATAATAATGCTGAAAAGAGGGGATAAATAAATAAATCTACTGGCTTCGACTTCTAAACTGAATTAAAAAATATAGACCAATAATAATTTTAATGCTGAAAAGAGGGGATAAATAAATAAATCTACTGGCTTCGACTTCTAAACTTAATTAAAAAATATAGACCAATAATAATAATAATGCTGAAAAGAGGGGATAAATAAATAAATCTACTGGCTTCGACTTCTAAACTGAATTAAAAAATATAGACCAATAATAATAATAATGCTGAAAAGAGGGGATAAATAAATAAATCTACTGGCTTCGACTTCTAAACTGAATTAAAAAATATAGACCAATAATAATTTTAATGCTGAAAAGAGGGGATAAATAAATAAATCTACTGGCTTCGACTTCTAAACTTAATTAAAAAATATAGACCAATAATAATAATAATGCTGAAAAGAGGGGATAAATAAATAAATCTACTGGCTTCGACTTCTAAACTGAATTAAAAAATATAGACCAATAATAATAATAATGCTGAAAAGAGGGGATAAATAAATAAATCTACTGGCTTCGACTTCTAAACTGAATTAAAAAATATAGACCAATAATAATTTTAATGCTGAAAAGAGGGGATAAATAAATAAATCTACTGGCTTCGACTTCTAAACTGAATTAAAAAATATAGACCAATAATAATAATAATGCTGAAAAGAGGGGATAAATAAATAAATCTACTGGCTTCGACTTCTAAACTGAATTAAAAAATATAGACCAATAATAATAATAATGCTGAAAAGAGGGGATAAATAAATAAATCTACTGGCTTCGACTTCTAAACTGAATTAAAAAATATAGACCAATAATAATTTTAATGCTGAAAAGAGGGGATAAATAAATAAATCTACTGGCTTCGACTTCTAAACTGAATTAAAAATATAGACCAATAATAATTTTAATGCTGAAAAGAGGGGATAAATAAATAAATCTACTGGCTTCGACTTCTAAACTTAATTAAAAAATATAGACCAATAATAATAATAATGCTGAAAAGAGGGGATAAATAAATAAATCTACTGGCTTCGACTTCTAAACTGAATTAAAAAATATAGACCAATAATAATAATAATGCTGAAAAGAGGGGATAAATAAATAAATCTACTGGCTTCGACTTCTAAACTGAATTAAAAAATATAGACCAATAATAATAATAATGCTGAAAAGAGGGGATAAATAAATAAATCTACTGGCTTCGACTTCTAAACTGAATTAAAAAATATAGACCAATAATAATTTTAATGCTGAAAAGAGGGGATAAATAAATAAATCTACTGGCTTCGATTTCGGAATTGAATTAAAAATTATACCTGAATAATTATAGTTCTTCCGAAAAATTGAATTTCATGATAGAAAAGAAATTAATATCCTTATTTCATGACGTCTGGATCATTATAAAATTGTTTTCAGCATTGCCAAAGTTCCTTTTCCGTATCGAAACATGCAAAAAATGGTGGACGCATTCGAAACCTAAGCCTGGCGCATTGACAATATTGTAGGATATTCTAAAAACTGTACTGATATGAGGATACTGTTAATAAGCTCACAGACATCGAAATGCGATACCCACAAATTTTTAGTTTCTTAAAATAATTCGATATGGATTTTTTAAATTTAAAATATTTATTTTTTCCCCGGATAATTTCAATCGAATGCTCCAAATGAAGGCAACTTCAAAATTTGTGATTTTTCGTTCACAAACTTCGCTTTCATTCTTTTTTATACAAGGGCTCTTACTTTCAGTGGCGGCTCCAGCAGTCCAGAGATTTTTTTTTTTTTTTTTTTTTTTTTGGGGGGGGGGGGCAACGTCTATTCTTACGGTTATATATATATATATATATATATATATATATATATATATATACAGTCGAACATCCATATATCGAACTTCCCTATATCGAAATTTTCTATATATCGAACTTTTGGCAAATCTCCATGTTCATTACATAGAAAAACTGTTTCTATATATCGAAAAAATCTCTATATATCGAAATTTTTTTCACGACATATTGGGATATTTTATTCTACTTTAGAATAAAATCTCCCAATTTTTGGCGTTCGAGACAATACTTCGTGGACTTCAATTCGTACAAAATGTCCCTGATGAAGTTTTTAATGGACTGAATAAATGCGAGCATTTCTTTGATGAACTTTCCGCAAAATTGCCTGTTCAGCAAGATATTCGTAGTATTTTTTTAAAATACTGTAACTGTGATCACTGTAACCACTGTCTGGATTATTGCTTTTTTTAAAGGTATATAGTACTCAATAAATCTTTCACATTAATTCATTTTTTAGTTATTAACTTTCATTTAATGGGATTCGCATATAAATTGGTAATGGAGTTACGTATACGAAAATTAGCTTAAATTTTAATGTTTTAGGAGAATTATGATAAAACTAAGATCAATTCTATATATCGAAATTTCTATATATCGAATTTTTTTCCGACATTTTGCTACTTCGATATATGGAGGTTCGACTGTATATATATATATATATATATGTGAGATACACATTCTCTCATTTTAGATTTAAACTCATTTAGTGTTAGGTATAGGATTATATAATTTTAGGCTATGAAAAAAACAATTCGCAGAGGTGTGGAAGAAACCTCTTTACGACGGTCAGCCCTCCCTTTTTTTTGCCGCCGTGGAAAAGTTTCACTGACTCCATCGCATTGAAAAGTGTCACTTTTCGATTGTTTCATAAGTTCGCTTGCGCATTCTTTGACAGCACCGTCTTTCGTTGACCGTGGCAGCGGAGAGTGCAGTGTCAATACGACAGACACTCCCTGACACGTCCCGCCCCTCCCTCTAGCCTCGCGCTGTGGGGGCGAGGGCTGGTTTCTCTCTGTTTTTCGAAGCGAGCGCCACGGTCACCGCGCATGCGCCTCCCACCGCGGCGGCGAAAGCTGCCCCGGCAGACGACAGAACAGCAGAACGCCATGCGCCCGAGCGAACGTATCGTCTGCGGTCTTTTGGCCTTGCTCTGTTGCCACCCTGCCGTCGCCTTCGTGAGTACATGAACCCTCTTTTCTCTCTCTCGCACCTTTTTGAAAGAAATCCGGTAACGGTCCGATCGTCTGCTCCAGCCTCGACTTTTTTCTCACTTTCTTGGGGTATGTTTCGGGAAGGGTGTCGGCCGGATTTTCCGGGTTTTTCGCTTGCAAGTCTAGCACACCGAATGTTTCCGAATGTATGTGAGAAAATATGCACCTTATACATATATATATATATTATATATATATATATATAATATATATATATATATATATATATATATATATATATGTATGTATGTATGTATGTATGTATGTATATATATATATATGTATGTATATATGTATGTATGTATGTATGTATGTATGTATGTATATATATATATATGTATGTATATATGTATGTATGTATGTATGTATGTATGTATATATATATATATATATATGTATGTATGTATGTATGTATGTATATATATATATATATATATGTATGTATGTATGCATGTATGTATGTATATATATATATGTATGTATGTATGTATGTATGTATGTATATATATATATATGTATGTATGTATGTATGTATATATATATATATATATATATATATATATATATATATATATATATATATATATATATATATATATATATATATATATATATATATATCACTATCACCAACAACAAATAAAGGAGACTCTCTTAAGGTAGAGCTCCAGTTATGCGAAGTTATTTTTGAACCATTAACTAGGCTAAAAAATTAAGTGTTTTTTTTTTCTCCCAGTCGATATTCTCAAATGGTCTTTCGACATTTTACGCAGTCTCTTGCACACCCTGAACGTGGAATAAAAGTTTTGGACCCCTCCCCCGACCGGACCTGTTCGTAGGTCCCCCCCCTCGAATCGCTTCGAGCCGGCGATGAAGAATTATGTGCGATGTGGACAGCACTTTTGTCGACCTTTGATGAGAATTCTCTGCCTTTCCTGACGTCGACTGTTGGGGTCTCTTTTAAGAACGGCTTAAACGTTCCTCCAAAAAGGACTTATTTTCGCTTTCAAGGTCCTTCCTTTTCGTAACGTCACTGAAAGCCCTTGGGAACTCCTGATTTTCTGTTAGTCTTCAAAGTCCTTAATAAGGTATATATATATATACATACAGTGCTCAATTTCTAGAATTAGAGGTGTCGGAACTGTAACCATCCGGGATGTGTGGGGGATTCCAAATTTTATATATATATATATATATATATACAGTCGAACCTCCATATATCGAACTTCCCTATATCGAAATTTTCTATATATCGAACTCTTAGCAAATCTCCATGTTCATTACATAGAAAAATTGTTTCTATATATCGAAAAAATCTCTATATATCGAAATTTTTTTCGAGGCAAATTGGGAGATTTTATTCCACTTTAGAATAAAATCTCCCAATTTTTGGCGTTCGAAACAATACGTCGTGGACTTCAATTCGCGGATAATGTCCCTGATGAAGTTTTTAAGGGACTGAATAAATACGAAAATTTCTTTGAACTTTCCGCAAAACTAACTGTTCAGCAAGATATTCGTAGTTTTTTTTTGAAGAATGTACCTGTGATCATTGTAACCACTGTCTGCATTATTGTTTTTTTTTTTAAGATATGTAGTAATCAATAAATGTTTCATAGTAATTCATTTTTCAGTTATTAACTTTCATTTAATGGGATTCACATATAAATTAGAAATGGAGTTTCGTATACGAAAATTAGCTTTAATTTATTATTTTTTTAGGAGAATTATGATAAGACTAAGCTCAATTCTATATATCGAAATTTCTATATATCGAATTTTTTTCGCGCATTTTGCTACTTCGATATATGGAGGTTCGACTGTATATATATATATATATATATATATATATATATATATATATATATATATATATATATATATATATTTATATATATATATATATATATATATATATATATATATATATATATATATATATATATATATATATATATATATATATATATATATATATATAATTGGCCAGGCCCACTCACTAACAACAGAGTAATATGTGATTAAATAAATGTTTTTAACTATCGTAATTTTTTTCCCTAAAGAGAGGTACTGGAACGTCATTCCGGCTCGTTTCGCCTCAAATCAAAACCCTGTATATATATATATATATATATATATATATATATATATATACACACAAATAGAGGTTAAAACCTTTTCTTTAACGTAAAGTTGTAGTTGTAGACCCGAGGTGGTACTCGAAACCCGGTCTTGACGCATATCACCCCCACCCCTAAATTTCTTCGACTTTGCGTTTGATATCCATGCGCGTCAATCAGAGTTCCCAAGAATAGAGTACTCTTTGAGTGCAGCGATGTGAATTAAAAAGAGGAAATGCAATAATAAAAAGAGGGTAATCTGGAGGTCTCTCGAAAATGTTACATTAGATAGGACAGGGAACTAAAAATATTTTTCACGTGCCTGCCGTCACTTCAGTTGCGTGCAGTTTATTTTCTCAAGTCTCCAAAGTTGTCAAAGCTGATCCGATTAATGGATGGTGTACGATTGACATTTGGTTTCATGTTGGAAATTTTCAAGAGTGTGTTAAGCGTGACTCTAGAAATCGATGTTTGTAAACAAAGGTAATTACTATGAGTACCAAAGTTTTCCTAAGAGTGATGCAGCTTGTTAAGCGTGACTCTAGAAATCGATGTTTGTAAACAAAGGTAATTACTATGAGTACCAAAGTTTTGCTAAGAGTGATGCAGCTTGTTAAGCGTGACTCTAGAAATCGATGTTTGTAAACAAAGGTAATTACTATGAGTGAAAACAATTGCTAAGAGTGATGGAGCTTGTTAAGTGTAAACTCTTGAAACCTATGTTTGTGTACAAAGTTAATTACTAAACGTGATGTTAAGCGTAAACGTTAGAAATCGATGTTTGTATACAAAGGTTTTGACATTTGCGTTGGTGATAAAAATAAGATATTGTATTGGACGAAGTTCATAATTTAGATATGCATAATAATGCCGAGAATATTTGTAACAGTTTTGATATTTAAAGAGAATGATGTTAATATTATGTGCATTGAAATTTCGAGTGGAAGATTCAGTTGTGAAAAATGTATACGATAAAGAATGATATTGTAAATACAGGTGCATCTCACATGTGTGTCATATTATGTTATATGTGTTATTGTAATAATAAAACATATAAATGCAAAATAAAACTCAACTGGTATCACGTTCTTAAGAATTAAGGATGTAAAGAATACCGCTGTAAGGAATTATGAAATTTAAGACTTGAATATCAAATATAAAGAATATCAAACACCCATTCTCCTTGAAGTCTTGTCACGTAGAGTCCTTAAATAATGATGTAAAAGTCTCCAGTCTGTCCTGAGGTAATCAATATTTTCAAAGTTTGCAGTCAAAATGTTGATAAAAATATCGTAAAGCGTTATTTCCACGTTCTTGTAATTTGTTCAAAGTGAGCTCTAATACAATTTCTTGAGACATATTCTCATGACATCCTTGTTTGCATAATCACATATTATGAATGTTAGCTTTTGATATCAAATCGGTTACAAACAAGATAATGCTTCATTCATCTCGTATTTTCAACTTGATCATTATTTTTAGTCATTCGCACATCAAATTCTTATCAAATCCCGTATTGTGCTTACGAAATTGATAATCCCGCTCGATTTTCATCGTAACATTAAAAGTCATCTGAACTTGCATATCTTCCGTGCCATTTTGGTTCATCAGAACACTAGAAACTGTCTCATGTATAACAAATTGAAATCTTAATTTTCTTTTTATCAAGTTCTGCCTGTCGGGGATTATCCAGACGAAATTTTTGGGTTATATCTGACATTGCACCACTTCCTTCACGCTCATACATGTTGACCCAAAAATATTATTAGAAAGAGAATCGAAAAATCTTTCTTTTTATCGCACAACAAAAAATATATAACTTTTACAAACATGATTTTCGTATACTTATCAACTATGGGAAGATTAAATTGAAAATTAATCGTCCCATAGTTGACAAGCTATACAAAAATCATGTTTGTAAAAGTCATCGTTTATAACTCGGATGAAAACTAAAAAATGTGAAATTTAAATTTAAAGCATGGAATTTTGAAATACCGACACTCGTTATAGACTTTCGAATTCATCTTCATAATTATTCGTGACTCTTTCTGTCATTTTAAATCATTCTTCATGGAGAAACAAAAAACGAAATCACCTGTATTAATAATCCAATTTATCCGCATAATTACTCACAAATAATTGATTCTCTTATTCTTCGAGGAAAACATCTCTCCAGTTCGACACTTTGAACATCATAGTTCTTGCTTTGACATTTTTAGTTGAAATTGATGAGGGCGATGTTGTTGTCCGTAAGATAGTAGCATGCGCGATATCAGCATCCTAATTCTTACATTGATTTCTTATAAACATTGTCATTTCCCTTTGAGAATTTATGCCAGGAAATGGTTTGGTTTGGAGCGGTGCAGTCAACGTTTTGATACACGAGGTACTAACTAGACCGGGACGCATATTACCATTCCTTACATTAATTCACACCATTACATCGTTTGGCGGCTGCTGATTGGTCAATTGTGTTTACATCGGTATTTATGTCTTTGGTGCGCTGATGCTCATGAAAGCATGCCTGTTTTTCAAGAATCAAACTCCCATCACTATTTTTGGTAATTTTTAGAAGAGTGTTTATAATTTTTATTTTTTAAGAGTAAGGTTAAAAAACTAAAGTGTGCAAAACAGCAAAAAATACATAATTTGTATCTTGCAATTAAGATTTTAATTTAAAAAAATAAACAAAATATTTTTTAAATTCAACATTTAAATTTAAAAATAAATAAAGCTTTCATTTTTTTAAAATTCAACATTTAAATTTAAAAAAAAAGAAAATATCTTTCCTTCTTTTTAATTCAACATTTAAATTTAAGAAAAAATTCAATTTTGAGTAATATTTACTCTATTTTATTCTACTCCTAAAATTTTACAGTAAAATTACTAAGGAAATTGGTAATTTCTTAAAATTTTCCATGCACAAAAAAAAAAAAATATGAAGGCATTTATGGCGAAAATTTCTTTTACAAATAGCTTGTCATTTTAAATTACTTTTACATTAATAGGTGGCGCCACTTAAAAAATTCACGTTCCTTGTAAAATATGGCGTATAAAATATATAAAGATGAAATCAACTAAAAATAGATTTTATCTCATTTAAAATACGCTTAGGATGAAATATAATGCAATTATCGAAATGAAAGCAACTAAGAAATATATTTTAGCATTTATTTCATTTAAAATGCGCTTAGGATCAAATATTATGGCAATTGCCGATGCAAACTCAATTGACCAATAAGCAGCCGGCATACGATGTAATGGCGTGAATTCAAGTAAGGAATGGTAATATGCGACCGGGACCTACACTTTAAAGCCGATTCCGAACGGCTATACCAACAGTGTCACACAGGATCTGAACCGAATACCAGCGCTCTAGCCATTCGGCCATCACCTGGCTGTAAGGAAATGGGAAAATTGTTGTCCCAATGTGTACTCCCAATATTATACTTGTCAAAAGAAAAAAAAATGGGCCTTCGAAAATAGATTTATTTTTAACGTAGGATTACGTTCCTCCATAACGGTCCTCCGCAAAGCAAAATTTCAGATGTCCTGCGTCGCGAGTTATAATTTTGGCAGCGCGCCAAACCCAGTCTGTATCACTTGGGCAAGCAGTAAATAGTTAAACTGAAAAGTACCAAAATGCGACAAAATTTTGACACACATATATATACATACGTACATATATATATATATATATATATACATATATACATAACACATACATACATACATATATACATACAAAAGAGGTAAGCAACGATAAGTAATCCTACGTTAATAACCCGCGGTAGTTTCGTTAGAAGAGACTACCTGATTTTTTTTTTTTTTTTTGTGATTAGTTTAGGTACTGTTTCATAGATGAGATCTGACAGATCCGTTTTAAAATTTCTGTCTAGCACTCCCACACAATGCTTTTGAAAAACCCTCCTTAACTACAATTCAAACAATTTTCACAAAATCTTTCATTTTAGTGCACTTAATCTTAACACCATTGTCTCAATTATCAAAACTATTACAAACATTCTCGGTATATCAAAATTATGAGCTTCCATCCAATACAATATCTTATTTTCATCACCATCAGAAATGTCAAAACCCCTGTATATAAACATCGATTTCTAGAGTTGCACTAAACAAGCTCCTTCACGCTTAATAATTTTTTCGCTGTTAGTAATTACCTTTGTATACAAACATCGATTTTTAGAGTCACGCTCCATCACTCTTAGTTATTATCTCACTCTTACTAATTGTCTTTGTACACAAACATCGATTTCTAGAACTGCGCTTAACAAGCTCCATCACTCTTAATAATTCTTTCGCTGTTAGCAATTACCTTTGTATACAAACATCTAGAGTGACGCTTAATAATTTTTTCGCTGTTAGTAATTACCTTTGTATACAAACATCGATTTTTAGAGTCACGCTCCATCACTCTTAGTTATTATCTGACTCTTACTAATTGTCTTTGTACACAAACATCGATTTCTAGAACTTTGCTTAACAAGGTCCACCACTCTTAGTAATTAATTCGCCTCGTATACAAACATCGATTCCTAAGGTCACACTAAACAAGCTGCATCACTCTTGGTAATTTTTTTTACTCTTATTAATTAGCTTTCTATACAAATATTAATTTCTAGAGTTACGCCCAACAAGCTCCATCACTCTTGGTAATTGTTTCC
>OU015492.1:230547005-230554505 GCA_907164885.2 Dolomedes plantarius
CATTGGATAAACGAACGAACAGCAACTGTAAAACATTGTCGTAACACGGGTGCGCGCGCATCTGCACTCCGTGATTCATTCACCCGTCTACTAATCAGGTATTCCCTTTAATCAAACGGAACCCAAAGTTCGTATCGTCAAGTGAGAATGATGATGGCGATATATATTACGACGGCCACAATAATTATGACGTGGACGCGACAACAATAGATGAGCTGTATTCTAGTGAAAGTGAATAAGACTGATCGTTTGACATTATTGTTTGTTTGAATTAACAATTGAAGTTTTTTTTCCTACCGAATTTGACGTTTACGTTTTTTTTTTATTGCAAATTTTATCTATGTTAATAAATATTTGTACAATTTTTAAATAAAATATTGAAAAGTTATGGGTGCGTATTGTAGTCGAATTTTAATTTTTTCCGAAAATTTCGAACAAAATCAAGCATGCGTATTATACTCGGGTTTGTATTATTGTCGAGATTTTACGTGACATATATACATACTTACATACATACATACATACATATATATATATATATATACGTATATATATACAATATATATATATATATATATACATACATACATACATACATACATACATACATACATACATATATATATATATATATATATATATATATATATATATATATATATACATACATACATACATACATACATACATATATACGTACTTACATATATATGTATGTATGTATGTATATACAGGGCGAATCATATATACAGGTTTTTTCTCTGATTGTGCAACTTTTGGTATCGTTCTTTCACCTTCCCAACACTGTTGAAAGTTCATGTTGGAATTCTAATTTTATTCTTTTCTGCCTCATAGAGTGGAACATAGAGTGGAATGTGACCCTATGTTCCATGGTAATTATTGCTCGTCTGGATGGGTACTATCACCTCTCTTATTTTGTAAAAACAATTTAGACTCACCCTGTATATATATATATATATAATTACATAACTATTGAAAGTAATTAGTTAATGTTAATTGTAATAATCTTGATTGTAACTGAATACTTGTACTTATGTAATATTTGTTTGTGTATTGTAATATTGTAAATGAATATAGATATATATGAAAAATGGATATGATTGTATAATGGGAAAAAATTAAGTATTTTCGATTGGTTGAATTATATATATACAGTTGGTTCTCTGTTTAACGACTTTCAAGGGACCGTGAAAAATCGTCCTTAAGTAGAGATCGTCCTTAAACAGAATTTGTGAAAAAATAACATTTCCCTTCACACTTTACAAGTTTAGGACTGTCAATATATTTCTTAATATATTGGCGTGTTTAAAAATGTTATTTTTATTATCACCATTATTTTATTCACAAAAAGTTATTTTAAATTACATTGAAATAAAAGAGTACAAACAATACAATAAATTACGTTTTAAAAAATTCAAAAAGTGTTGATTGCTTCATTCGCCTTGTTTTCGTTATTCTCTTTTCCAGATTTTCTAAAATGTTAAATGAGTCACCTTCCATTTTCGATGTAATATAGCGTCGGAGAACATCTAGAGCAGAAATTGCATCTGTGTAAGACGGTGGCAGTGTCTCGTTTTCCGTGTCTTCAACTTCACCTTCTTCGTCTGACACTGTGTTTCCGTTAACAATATCTTCATAAATTTTTTTCTACATTTCTGAAATCTGCTGTTAAAACATATTTATCACAATTGTAGAAATCTTGAATTGAAACATCCTCATCTTCAACAAGACTTCTCCATTCTTCAGAGGTAATGTCATCTTCGTTGATTTCTACATCCGTACTTTGCAGTTCCACTACAAGTTCTTTGTGAATTCCAGCAACGCGAAAGCAGTTTTTTATTGTGGATGAAGAAACTTCTTTCCATGCTGATGTTATCATGTGCATTGCTTCCAAGATTGTAAATTTTCTAATTTTTATACTGTCAGTCGAATTGTTTATTAATTTCCTAATTAAAGACTTTCTGTAGTATGCTTTCACACTGCGAATGATACCCAGGTCTAATGGCTGCAACTTGCTAGTGCAATTAGCTGGTAAGAAATGGATAGTCAAATTTGTAAGTCCAGGGATATTTGGAGTATGTGCAGTGCATCGGTCGATTAAAAGTAAAACTTTTCTCTTTTCTCGATGCATTTTTGCATCAAATTTTCTAATCCAGTCAATAAAAATTTGTGATGTCATCCACGCTTTATTGTTATTGCGGTACTCACAAGGTTTCCTGGTGATATTCTTAAAACATCATGGTTGCTTTGATTTGCCTATAACTAGTGGTGGAAATTTCTCAGATCCATCCGAATTAGTGCACAGTAAAACAGTCAATCGTTCCTTACTGTGTTTTCCACCAAAACACTTTTCGCCCATATACGTTAAGGTTTTATTAGGCACCATATTGTAGAATAGGCCCGTCTCATCTGCACTGAATATGTTCTTCTCATCATATCCATCTAATATCCCCTTCAGCACTATTTTCCATTCATCCACTATTTTTTCATCTACGGAGCCACTTTCGCCAGATATGCTTTTAAATACAAGCCCGTATCTTTCTTTGAACTTTGTTAGCCAACCAGCCGAAGCCTGAAAATTTTGCATTCCAAACTTTTCTGCCAGAATAATAGCATTTTCTTTAAATATCACTCCGGAAATTGGAATGTTAGATGCTCTTGCTTGATGAAACCATTGCAGGACTGCCTTCTCAAACTCTTCTGATCGGTCACATTGAATTTTCTGCCGTTTGGATTTGGATCCCAAACCAAATTTTTGTGCTGCTTCAAGAATTTTCTCTTTGCTTGATAAAATGCCTTTGAGAGTAAACTCGGGTAGCTGAAATTGTCTTGCGAATTGGACTTTTGTTATTCCAACACTTTCTTCCCAGTTTTCAATAATTTTCACTTTTTCGTGTAGCGTAAGATGCTTTTGCTTTGATGCCATTTTGCTCTGCTCACCTCGTATTCGTACTGGAATGAGCTCCTACACACAGCCATGAATTCTCTAAACATGAACAAGTACTTCCCAGAAGGAGTGAGAGAGGGGTGCTTTTGGACAGTTCGTAAATCACACGAGAACATGGTAGGTACAATAGAGTGATTCCACACCCGCACTAAGAAATTCGATCCACCAGGGAAGAATGTTCGATCTTCGGAGAAACAGTAATCCTCCCCCCCCCTCTCCCCGGTTTTTTCCACTGCAACAATTCTATGATTGCAACAAGCATAAAGGAAATTCTGGGTCTGTTATTGAAACCAAACTCCCCCACAGAAAGTAAGCCTCCTGTAAATAAAATGTTGAAGAAAAAGTTTATCATTTAAGAAAAACCGTCGTTAAATAGAAACAAAATTGTCGTTAAATAGAATTTTTTTACGTCGGAGGGACCGGGACCGGGAAATATCGTCTTTAAATAGAGATCGTCGTTAAGTAGAGCGTCGTTAAACAGAGAACCAACTGTATATATATATATATATATATATATATATATATATATATATATAATCCAACAGAGATAGTTAAAAATAATACAAATATAGACAAGAATTCTTGTCTATATTTGTATTATTTTTAACTATCTCTGTTGGATTATTTATATATATATATATATATATATATACATATATATATATATATATATATATATATACATATATATACATATATATATATACATACATACATATATATATATATATATATATATATATATATATATATATATATATATATATATATATATATATATATATATATATATATATATATAATGATATCGGCATACGCGCACGAACTATGTAGAGTAGATGATACGCCCAAGATTCGCGGGATGATTCAACACTTTTGTTGTCGAGGCGTGAAGAGTCTTGAGAAACACCAAGTCAGGCATAGGGGAGAGGCACAGAACAGAGCATATTATTTTATTCCGGATTGTTCTGCAGACAAATACTATTCGGCAATACCTTCACATCTGGACACACACAATAGCCCTGCATTCAGAAGGCAGATCTTGCATCGTGATATCGGACAGTGGCGAAAACAGATATCGGACAGTGGGTTAATAAGAGAAGCACCCACGAGGTACAAGACATACACAGTAAAGTGTGCGCCCAAAACTTTTGCAGAAGGTTATAAAGTGGAGGGGTGCTGGCCGCTTTTTATTGGCTAGAATTGAGCACCTGACTTGATTGCATAAGGGCCGCGGGATGTTCCGAAAAGCGCACCGTGGCGAAAACAACACGTGGTGCTGATTCATGCTTACAAATATCTTTAACGCGTGTGCTCTAAGGGGTAATTGGGATGGTTAGTTCGTTGATTCCTGGGTCGCAATTAGAAGAAAGGGACTGCACTTTATTGAGAGGAAACAAGGATAGTTTTAAATACGCATTAGATATATAATGGTGGACTGTTATTATCACGCACGCACACACATATATATATATTTGTGTGTATGTTTGAGAGAACTAGTGTGTATGCCCTACATTCTGATCTCTCCAGTATGCCTGTTAAATGTTTTTACTCTTTGGATACAGTACCTAATTGAAAAGCGTTTTACAGGTCCTCGAATACGCCACCAAAGTCCTTCAAAAGCCCTCAAAACTCGTTCCTCCGAGGGCGGAAAAGAAGGGACACTCAAAGAGCCCATTTTGTTTCCCGAGTAGATGGGCCGTCCATTTTAGGCGCATACCCTTGTTGTGGAATCGCATGGGCGCTAGCTTGCACAAACACGCATGTATGTTGTATGTGCGTCCATGTCTCTGTGTGTCTGAATGCCATGGACCCCATGACCGATAGGACCCCATGACCTCCGCCCAGTGGCCACTTCAAACTCACCTACAGAGGCAGTCGGAATTTTGCAACATCCTTTTAGTTTGAATTCGAAAAACAAGAAATAACTATGTTTTAAATGTTCAATTATGTTTATCCGTGTAAATCTATCTATCTATCTATCTATATATATATATATATATATGTATGTAACAAGAAAACGCATCTTCCTAAATTACTTTACTTTAAAGCATATTCTCTTGTTAATAAAGCACGACCCCTTTTCCAAAAATTGCAACCTAAAAGAAAAGTAAGTATAATTTATATTAGCCCTGCGGATCATTAAGCAGGCATGTGAAGTATCTGAACTCAATAACATCCCCAGATATGCGTGTTCAAAGTTTATGAGATTTCAAATGTCAGTATAGTGTCAAAATTCTTGAAGAGCCCTCGAGCCACTCTGAAGTTATGTCTTATATAACGTCAAAAACCACACTTTGCAAGAACTTTATGGCCACTTATCCTACGCCCAGGTCAACAGTTCTCGGTTATAACAAGCGCGGGATCTATCAGTCCCCGGGAAACTGAAGTGGACACGTGAACTCCACGAATCTAAAGTCGCCCAATTAAAAATTAAGTAGTTTAGGCCCTCTGGCGTAAATATCGCAAAACACCCATTTAATATTGCATGAACAGAAGACTTTTCTCGCTCTTCGTTTCTAACTCTTGTTGCTGTCGGACCTGCTGTCCACAGTCCGGTGGTTACAACGCTTTTCTCTTAACTCTCCAATGTAAGCACTGCTGTTTTTACGTCCCGTCCTGGCATGGACGCCGGACAAGTCACGTGGCCGCTGCAACCTTCGCGATGCTTCATAATTGAATAAATGTGATTTCCTGGATATCGTCGGAAATGTGTGTTCCTCTTCTATGGCTCTGCGTGTGTTACTCTCCTAAATTTCGTAAGCGTTTTCCTGAATGAACACTCAGCATCGCCTAGTTCCAAATGTGAATATTATCATATATATATATATATATATATATATATATATATATATATATATATATATATATATATATATATATATATATATATACTAGTTGACCCGGCAATGCTTCGCTATTGCTAGCTTTGGGTATATATATGTAGATTAAATGAACCTAATTGAAAGTTTGATATCAATTATTGTATTTAGTTAAAAGTAGATATTTACACACACATTATAATTTTTATGTTTCGGATTACTTAAATTGTAATTACTGTTTTATTCAATTTTAAGTTCATTGCAATGCTCTTGGATATGCAATGTTTTTTGTGATTCCATTTGGCATATATGCAAACGAATCCCTTGGTTTTCCTACACGCAACGTTGTCCATGAGGAAAACAAGAAAGTAACAGATTGACCCTGTGATTCGTTTATCGATATTCCAAAAGCCAGTTTAATTGGAAATTGCAATCATTTGAATTGGAATTGCATATCAGATGGTATCATTGGTATACGTGATATTAGCACATCCTCTCCTTATATATATATATATATATATATAAAACAGTTCCGTAACTGACTCATTCATTCATTCATTCATTCACTGACTGACTGACATACAACGCACAGACCAAACCGCTGGACCTAAAGCGCTGAAATTTTGCATGGCGATTCTTCTAATAGTGTAGGGGTGCACTAAGAAAGATTTTTCTAAAATTCTTCTTAGATTTTTTTAAATTAAATTTTTAAGCTGTTTTTTAAACTTTTTTTACGTTTGCATTTAAAATAATACATTGCGGATTATAAAATTTATATCACGAGAAAGATTATAAAAATTCCTTCAAAATGAAATCTTTTTCGAACCTTTACCTTGTTTTTTCTGATTTTTGGTGAATTTTTAAAGATTAATTTCTAGAATTTTATTTATTAAATGTTGATCACGTGATTTCTTTTTCTGGTACTTTAAATAAATTTATCGCCACGTGCATAACAACTAAATAGACAAAAATGATATTCTTTTTCTTTCTAATGCAGCAGACGATTGGATATTATCCCAAAAAATAAATATCCCTTACGATTTTTTTATAAATATATATATATATATATTGCATACATTGACCGTTAATTGGCATTAATTGCATACATTGACCGTTGTATTTAATTTGAATGTACTCCGTAGCGAAGCGCGGGTTTTCAGCTAGTAATATATAAAACAGTTCCGTAACTGACTGACTGACAGATAACGCACAGACCAAACCGCTGGACCTAAAGGGCTGAAATGTTGCACGGCGATTCTTCTTATAGTGTAGGGGTGCACTAAGAAAGATTTTTGAAAAAGTCTTAGATTTTTAAAATAAAATTTTTAAATTGTTTTTGTAAATTATTTTTTAAGTTTGAATTTAAAATAATAATTTGACGGTTATAAAATTCGTATCAAGAAAAAAAATCATGAAAATATCTTTAAAATGAAATCTTTTTCAAATCTTTACCTGATATTTGGTGAATTTTAAAGATTAATTTATAGCATTTAATTTATTAAATGCTAATCACGTGTTTTCTTTTCTTTTTGTGATACTTAATAAATTGTGATAATAAATTGACAAAAAAATATTAAAATACGGTAAAAGATAAAATTTAACCACTAGTCTAATTGAGGTAAAAGTTAAGAATTTAATTCAAATTTTATGATTGTAATTCAAAATCGTACGTTTTCTGGATGTTGAACATACCAATTAATTGCACACATT
>OU015492.1:230559505-230572257 GCA_907164885.2 Dolomedes plantarius
CTGCGTCGCGAGTTATAATTTTGGCAGCACACCAAACCCAGTTTGTATCGCTTGGGCAAGCGGTAAACAGTTGAACAAAAAAAGTACCAAAATGGGTAAAAATTTTGACATGCATATATACGGGGTGACTTTTATTAAGCTGACACTACTCAGCACCATCTGTGGCGCCATCTATCAGCCGGATTTTCACCAAAATTGATAGAGGGACTAAGGACGACAAGGGGGGGACGACATGTGTTCAGGATGCAATGTGAGTGGTGGGAGAAGGGAATTCGCTGCATAAAGCGGTGTTGCAGCGAAATTTCTCTGTTATCCATTTGTCTGCTTATTACAATTTTTTCGGTATTCATCCCTTATTCATCCCTTAAGCTGGAGCTTCGTGATTTTGCATTTTGATGTTTTACTAGAGTTTTGTGCAAATTTTCGGGTGCTCCGACAACAACAGCGCTATATCTTCCCCTATCGGCAACTTTTGGATTTTTTTTTTCTTTTTCTCCATGGAAACTCTTTCCCATGTCATCCTTACCTTAGTCCGTCTATCAATTTTGGTGAAATTCCGACTGATAGATGGCGCTACAGATGGCTCTGAGCCAGCTTAATAAAGATGTATATATACATACCTTTTGTATATATACACCCGTATATATACAAAATATACATATGTATATATACATATGCGTAATACATGCGTATACATGTGCGTATATATACATATGTATATATACATATGTATATATACGCACGTATGTATATATACACCCTGTATATATACATACGTGCATATATATAGATACATATATACATAACAAAAGAGGTAAGCAACGATAAGTAATCCGACGTTAATAACCCGCGGTAGTTTCGTTACAAGAGACTACCTGGAATTTTTTTACCTAAAGAAAGGGTCTCGGTTGAAATACTTTCGCGCACCACTGCAATAGAGGATGAATTTCAAAATTTAATATACCTCCTACAGCACGGCATCTTACAACACGATTTCACTCTAACACGATAGGATAAACCCTCGTATAACACTGCAACCTGTAACACGGTTTCGCTCTAACACGATACAAAAATTGCGAAAACCTTTGTACAACATTGTACTTCCATAGCACTTAGATAACACGATTTTTGTTTAACACATTTGAAAACTGAATTACCTTTAAATAATGACGGGAAGGAATAATGAACTGTAGTGGCTTTGCATGAAAATGTAAAAAATTATAATTTATTCATTTATAGCTCTATAAAATTACGAGAAGACCTAAGCTTAGCCGAAAATCTTGAATCAATTTTCTCGAATGCAGACCCTTCCGCTGAAAGAAGCCTAAAAATTCTAAAGGGAGCTGCAAAATTATCTATCTCCATACCGGGAAATCTACAAATGACCTTGTAACAACCATCATACAAAACAAAATGACAGATTTTTTTAAAGAGGATAGAAGGTGCAAAAAATCTAAATGAAGAAAAAGGTTCTGAAAGTGAAGGTGATATCGTTCAATCGAAAAAAAGTTCTCGTTTGATTGTACCGAGCAGTGACGCGGAAGAAATTTATTAAATTAAGGTCGCATTAAATAAAAGTTTTGTTTCTTTTCGTTTTGTGTTATACATACATTTATATTTTTAATAAAAATTAAGTTGCTTATATGGAATTTAAAAGAAAAATTTGTTTTCAATAAGTTTTCGGAACGTAACCCCCTTTTTGTACTGGATCAGGGTCTCATCTAACACGGTTTCACAGAACACGGCATTTTCTAGGAACCTATCTACCGTGTTATAGAAGTGTTACCTGCACTGCATGTCTCCAGGTAGAAGAGCCGAGGAAATAGTAGACCAGGGGTGGCCAAACTACGTCTTTTTATTAGTGATGCGACATCGATAACAAACACATCGATGTTTTGAAACATCGATATTCAATATTAAAACATCGATGCTCATAAAACATCGCCCCAAAACCATCGATGTTTTTAAACATCGATGTTTTAGAACATCCATGTTTTAAAACTGGTTTAGTAATCTCTAACATTAATATTACTTCCGTTAGTCGTGGGGGGAGGGGGTGATTTCATTTTACTCTCTGATTGGGCAGACTCAAATGACAAAAACTTGGTTGCTTTGGGCTACATTGACGACTCAAAATTCTCGTTGTAAATACCGCCATGTTTTGCCTTCAAATGTCCGGATAAATTCGTGGTATTGCCACAAGTTTGAGGGACTTGAGGCAAATATTGCATTTCGCCAATTTGTCTGAGGTTTCGTAAAAATATTTCCAAACGGTACTTTTGGGAGGCATCTTACTAATAATATTAACGTCAACTTAATTGAAACCAGAACGAAACAAAAACTTAAATGGATGCACTCTTGTATATACTATTTGTAAAATAAAAACCCATGGAAGGTTCTGGAGTGTGAGGAACATTCCAAGCGCTCTGATTGGTTCATTGGTTGTTAATTGCCATTTGTCTGTTTGCTAAGGAATCGTTCCCCCTTTTGTATTCGTCCTTTTCAGAATTCAGACTTACATTTACTGAATGTGAAAATTATGCTACGTGGAAAATTTTCTTAATTATGGTACTGCTCATTAAAAAAAAACCATCGTAAAACATCGGCTTCAATAAATCGCTGTCGCATCTCTTTATCACTTTCTGTGCAGCTCTCTTCCACAAAATTGTCAAGAGATGCTGTCTGAAATCAATTCCCCCTTTTTCCTCCGACTTGAAGGAAACGCTGTGAAATGGGTGGTGTTCCCGTGGACAAACATTGTTGGCCTCAATACGCATTAAAAGACACAAGATGAAGACGCCAAATAAACAAAGTGAGGTAACAGAGAAAGAGGAAAATGCCATCCGAAGGTGACAGAAAGTCTAGCCTCCCAGTTGCGAGAGAGAATATTTCTTCCAGTCAAGGCCGAACCGGCAGAGGAGACGGTCAACGTTTTCTGTGCAACTTAAGAGCTCTGTTCCACGTTTAGTAAACATCCAACTGCAACAACTAGATATATGTCGTATTGGAATCAGCTGGCAAAAATAATTCTACCTTTTCCTTACGAGATGTATCCCAAGAATACGGGACCAACAATGAATATATATATACAGTCGAACCTCCATATATCGAACTTCCCTATATCGAAATTTTCTGTATATCGAACTCTTAGCAAATCTCCATGTTCATTACATAGAAAAACTGTTTCTATATATCGAAAAAATCTCTATATATCGAAATTATTTTCACGACATATTGGGAGATTTTATTCCACTTTAGAATAAAATCTCCCAATTTTTGGCGTTTGAAACAATACTTCGTGGACCCCTCATGAAGTTTTAATGGACTGAATAAATGCGAGCATTTCTTTGATGAACTTACCGTAAAACTGGCTGTTCAGGAAGATATTCGTATATATTTTTTTATTTTTTTTAAAGAATGTAACTGTGATCACTGTAACCACTGTCTGGATTATTGTTATTTTTTAAGGTATATAGTACTCAACAAATCTTTCACATTAATTCATTTTTTAGTTATTAACTTTCATTTAATGTGATTCGTATATAAATTAGAAATGGAGTTTCGTATACGAAAATTAGCTTCCATTTTAATGTTTTAGGAGAATTATGATAAAACTAAGATCAATTCTATATATCGAATTTTTTTTCGGCATTTTGCTACTTCGATATATGGAGGTTCGACTGTATATATATATATATATACATATATGTGCACAAGGTGCGCCAATAAAGTAACAGCACATTTTTTTATAAATAAGAAAAATTTGACTCACCTTCAAATAAATTTATCTCCTTCAAAGTAATCTCCAAAGGAGTGTATGCAATTTTTCAAACGCTTTTTCAAGTCGCTGAAACACTGTTTATAGGCGTTGGAACTGACCGTTCGTAACATTTGATTTAATATCCGAGACGTTTTCAAATCTCTGTCCTTTCATGGCCACCGGAAAAAGGAAAAAATCAGCTGGCGATAAGTCGGGAGAATAGGGTGGTGATTTATCACTGTAATTGAATGCTTAACAGGATATTGTTGTACAGAAATTGCTGCACGGGGCCTAGCATAATCGTGTATAAGAAACCATTGCCCAGAATAAAACAGTTCCTTCCTTACTCGCCTTATCTTGTTTCTTAATGGAAAAAGCACCTCCTTCTGAAAATAATGATCAATTGTTTGATTTGCAGGAACAATTTCGTTGTCAATAAGTCCTTTGTAATCAAAAAATTCCTAATCCATGAAAGGACAGAGATTTGAAAACGTCTCCGATATTAAATCAAATGTTACGAACGGTCAGTTCCAACGCCTATAAACAGTGCTTCGATGACTTGAAGAAACGTTGGAAAAATTGTATAGACTCCGTTGGCGATTATTTTGATGGAGATAAATTTATTTGAAGGTGACTAATATTTTTCTTATTTATAAAAAAATGTCCGGTTACTTTATGGGCTCACCTTGTATGTACGAGTATATATATATATATATATATATATATATATATATATATATATATATATATATATATCAAAATTTTGACGCATTATGGTACTTTTCTGTTTAACTGTTTACTGCCTGCCCAAGCAATACAGACTGGGTTTGGCGCGCTGCCAAAATTATAACTAGCGACGCAGGACATCTGAAATTTTCCGGAGGACCGTTATGGAGGAACGTAATCCTACGTTAAAACAGAGTTTAAAATTTCTTTCCTATCCAATATTGCCTTGGGCTCTTCTGAGTCCGCAGACATGGCTCTTCCCACTGTTACTTAAAATCAGTAGCGGCATAGCTTGGAATGAAATGCATGCTCTCTTAAAGATAGACGCATTTCATTTTCGCAGGAGCAACATCATCCAGTAACGTGCAGGAGCAGTAAGGGTTATCGCATACTGATTGTTCTTGCGAAATCCCTATTCTATTGTAGATCAACCAGTTATCCGTGGACCGCGGATGACCTCAAAAGGCGCTATTATCTCAGATGTCGGTGAAATAGACCACCCACTGATTGACTGATCGCAGCGGGAAAAATTTACACCGCAAGAATTCATCAATTGGAAAATGGTTTAGCTTGATCTAGGAGGGGCACTGATTGGAAAGCATAAACAGGGGCCTTCTATAGCTGATGTTGCAGCATCGCTTTTGACGCACTACTGTGGCAAACTTGAGGAAACTAGAAACTGTTGCCATTAATGATACTTGTGAACAGCAGAGCAGAACTGATTAAAACTGCCGAGAATTAAAGCTGCCTTGGAAAGAGATGAATTATCTTCCAACGCATTTTTAGCTAAGAAAAGACTGAAAAATTGCTTGCTTGAGGTAGATACGAAGATATTACTGCGTTTTTTCTAGGGTAGCGTCAGGTAAATGTAACTGAAAAAGTGCCCCCAGGGGAGCTCTCTATTACCTCTTTATCTATCCCGTCGTGGAGTTTCAAGGATCCATTCTATAGCTAAGGTAAGACCAGTCGTCTATGCTTCTCGTAAACTGAAAGTCCATCCATCCCTCAATGACTGTTTGGAGAAGGGGTCAAATATTTTAGAAGTGATAGCTGCACTTTTCACGAGCGAAGAAAATAAGCTTGCTTGCAGATATCTAGAAAGCCATTTTACAGATAGCTGCTCGTAAGGAAAGACAGAGACTACCTGCGATTTTTCTGGTGAAAGGATCCAGAAAATATACAACATTTTTTTCGACTCAGAAGGGTGGTCATTTTCTCAGCCCTTTCATACTCGACACACTTATTCAACGCCACTTGGAATATTCATTTACAGAATTCGAAGACATTATTGAATAATAGAAAGAATCTTTTTATGTTGATGTCTGCGTTGCATCGATGGATTCTTAAAATTCGAGTTGAATGATTTGATGGAGATACCTTCAAAATTAATGAATGACGCAAAACTAGAGCTGAGAGGATGGAACTACACTAATTTAAACAAGTCCGTGGTGAAAAGCAAACCATCACCTTTGATGGGTCTGTTCACAGATAAGACGTCTTGTTTAGAGATCTTGAACCAAAAGGACCACCGAGACGAAGAATGCTTAGAAGGTTTTTGACCCAATAGGTTTCTCCAGTCCACGTACACTGTATTCCCAGCAAAGGAGTTGGAAGCCAAAATTTAGTTGGGATGCCGAAATATCAAAAGATTTAACGAAGAAAATCGATAATTGGTTTGATGCGCTTCCAGCTGTTGAAGCAGCTGTTGAAGATTCGCATTCATCAGCAACCGTCTCTCAACTAGTCTAGCCAAATTTAGTGATGCGTCTGGCCTTTCTTACACTATACAGCGGTTGTTTATTTGAGATGTGAGGAGGTTTCTGTCCAAGTCAGTGATAGCACTTGCCAGGTCAGTCTGTATTCCGTGAGAGTAAGAGTTCTGTGTAGATCGGCTTTACACCCGTAATGGAGGTTACGATTCTGAGAAGAAAATAATTAAGATAGTTACACACTTAAATTAAAAACAAAATGGACAGAACAAGAAGATCTTGAAGAAAATTTTGAATGTCCTGTGTAAACGCAGACTGGTGAAATTCGTAATTGAAGAACGCCATGTGATGATACTTCATTCCGGTTTGCATACCTTATTAATGGACTTAGGGGAAAAGATTTGGATTACGAACAGAAGGAATTTCAACGCGCAAGGTAATTTCAAACTGCGTGAGATGCAGACGACGAAATGCAGAAGCAATGAATGGTAACACTCCCAGGATAACAGTTCGAGATTCTTCTGTATTCGAAATTGCATAGTTGTGGATCTTGCAGGCCCTCTTATTTTGTACGGAGTTGAATTGTTCTTTATAGTGGTATTTCGCGCCACAGAAGAGGTAGAAGGTAACCAGTAGAAATGGTAGAGCTATCAATGTCCCTTCTAGGGAGGTTTTAAGCGAATGAATTTTATGTTACATTATTTTATTGATTTATTGCTGCGTTTACTTTTCAAAATTAACTGAATTTCCGTGATGCCTGTTGCGTTTAGTAGAGTGCGACCATAATATTGTGAAATGTAAAGTAATATAATATAGTGTTTTGATAAGATCTCAAAAGTTGGGAGAATATTCGGGAATGTAAATGCTGTGCAGCGCCATCTTTAATAACTTGGAAAAAGTTTAACTTTTAAAGCATGACAACATGTTAAAAAGGGCGGAAAAATGTCGGCTTTTGTATTCATTTTGATTATGTGATAAAACTTATGAAGAGTCAGAAATGGGTAGTATTTCTTGTCATGTTGCTTGGAGAAAGATCATAGGGCAAATGACTGCAAAGCAAAGCACGCATGTTTAAATTATGAAAACAGACATTTTGTCGTTTTATGTCCTGATTTACCCCTCACATGTTGGGGAGAAAGCACTTTAGACAATCACATGAAACTTTCGGATGTGTTGCTGCAAACTTTAGTAATTAGATTACCTAACGGTAGTCAAGAGTGACTTGCGCGTTCACTAACCGACACTGGTAATATGTAATCCTATGTATGCGACGATGTGGCAAAAACTACGAATTATAAAAATGTTAAAGGGTGTTATGCTTTAACAGTAAGTGTTCATAACAGCTACCTAGTTGATGCAAAATACGGGTGTCCATTTGAAGCTCCCTGTTCTGTCAAATCCCATCTGGTCCGTGGGTGAAAGCATTCAAAAGGACCTCGTTGAAAGTTGATCAAGTCGTTAGTTGGAGCGGATACTGCTGGTCAGTGAATGGTCCCGATAATCCGAAATGACTGGGACCAGACCCTTTTCGGATTAAACGAAATCCTTCTTAAATTACATAATAACGTGTGATTACATAAATATTACATATGACGTGTGATTATTTTATAAGGTCTGTCTAAACATTATGAAATCTCGGGACGCAATGTGTGATAAGAGAGCGGGTACAGTATACAGTAAGTTGTTCGTTCAGTAGAGTGTAAGATTTCAGACGATCAGTAGATTGTTGAAATGGCTTTGACAGACGACTCAGACGAGAGTGCAGATTGTGACAGTGAGCAGAGGGTATCCCACTCAGACACTGGACGCTAGGCACTCTGACGCGACCAGAGCGGACACCATTTTTATGACCCGTTGGCGTAATTTGGCTTCCAGGGAGAGGTATTGACAAAAAAATTTAACACATTTTTTTCAAACCAATGTAGTCCAGTAATAATTAGTTCAGTACATTGCCTAACTTTCAATTTTCTTGTAACTTTCAGAAATATACTTTATATTACTCAGGCCCTGATTTTCCATTAGGCCCGGGCCTAGGGGCCCCCAAAATTTTTATTTTAATAGAAAAAAAGAAATTCCCAATTCAATTTTTTTTAATTTACCTTTTTCAATATCAATTTCTTTATATATCCTTTCAAATTTGATTGATTGGTTCATCATATGTATAGTTATATGTACAGTTCATCATATGTATGCTATAGTGCATATAAGGGATTAGTAAGTTTTTCTGGTTGCATTGTATTGGTGTTTTAATGATGACGTTAATACGTTGTGTTGCTTTTCGATTTTTGATAATGTTCTAGGCTTCTACGCTTCAAATAGCCAAATGGTACTGTCACAATGATTCATGATTATTTTTTTTGTGTGTCAATTTTGGGCCCACATCAGTGGTAGAGGGGGGGGGGGGCCATTCCGAGTTGTGCCTATAGTCAAGAATTTTCTAAATCGGGCCCTGATATTACTTAGTATCACTGTAGTTCTATTGTAACCTTAGTTCTTTTCGACTTTTGGTTTCGGATTGAGCGGACTTTCGGATTATCGGGACTCTACTATACCTTTAAAATCGCCGGATATTATTGGCATGGATGTTTGCAGCCGTTCGGAATCGGCTTTAAGCTGTAGGTCCCGGTCGAATTAGCCCTCGTGTAGCAAAAAAACCAAAATCTCTGTAATGACATTGCCGGGGAAAATTCTTGGCACTCAGCCAAGCTTCTGTTTCGATTTAAAGGGGTCCGGGACACATTAAAAAAAAAAAAAAAACTATTTATTGAGTTAAAATTTTGAATTTTTTTGTGATGGTTAACTATATACTTCTCAAAATGTTTTTAAAAAATTTGAACATTTAAATTTTTAAAAAAAAAGTGGGGTAATTTAAAATCGTTATAACTCGAAATATTATTTTTCGAATTTCAATTATTTTTTATTCAATTAAACAGAAATATATAAATTTTAATTTTGATTCAGTATTTTTAAAAATATTGATTTTTAAAAAAATTAAAAATATTTATATTAAAAATTACAAAAAAAAAAAGATGTAATATATTTTTAAAAAATCATATTTTCAAAAGTAAATATTTTTTTTCAAATTTGCTGAATCAAAATTAAAGTAAAATAGTCGAAAAAGACATGTTCCAAGTTTCGACCATTTATCTTTAACGGTTCTTGACTTATAACAATTTAAAGACGAGAAATGGGGAAATAACCCATCCTGCAGAAAAACGCACTTACATGTATAAACAACGCTTGGCTACTATTAGAATATTGCAAAAAAATTAATAATTTCTCCTGTTCTAATTAAGATAGAAACATGATTTAAACACCATTTTAAGCGTAAAAGAACACAAAAATGTTTAATGCAATAAATTTTTTTTCGAAAATTCGAATGATTTTGTGACTTGGACCCCTTAATTTACTACTGGCGAGATCTGTGGCCAATGGAAATTGGATGTTTTAGAATCCTTTACAAAGTAAAAACCAAACGGCATTGCAGGAAGAGGCGAAAAATTATTTGAGACAAACGCTACGCGGAGTCTGAAACTTCTCATTCGAAAATGTTTAAAAACATTATCCGGTCTAATTAGCCCTCGTGTAGCAAATAAACCAAAATCGCTGTAATGACATAACACGTAGACGTACGTGTTAATGCACGTACGTCTTTAACACGTACAGGCACTGAGGGCTGCATGACCATGGGTGTTCAATAATCTGACAATCGTTAGAGTCAACCGAAAAATACTAAACGAAAATCAACATCGCTGAAGTGGAATGATTGGAGCGTATAATGATGCTCTCAGCACTTGGCTGTCACTTGGTATGATCGAGTGAGGTTGCAACGGATGAAAAGCAGGAGGGAGTTCACCGCACAGACCCGAAATCGCCACCAGGCAAGATGAACACGTACAGGCAAAGCACCGCCATCGAATGATTGCTTGGACCAACTTTAATAGAAATCATTGCGTCTGTCGTGAATCGTTTTTCGTAGAATGACGTCGGTATGTCACATGGCATAGATAAGGCTTTCTTACAAATCGCCGCATGTGAAAAACACAGAGATTTCTGAGGATTTCTCTGGAAGTTTAGAAAAAGTTTTGCGCCAGGTTGCTAGTTGGAGCGAGTAGCTACCAGCTGAAGTCTGTTTTCCACCGGCTGGTATCTCAACCCGGTCGGTCTCAGTCGCTATGGAAACAATTTAGAAGGTATACCGGCAAAAGTTTTGGGATTACTTCTAGCGCTTTCTGATTAGCCGTAACCTTGCAACACCGTTTTGACCGAGTTCAGAAAATTAAAGTCAAGCAGCAGGTATTTTGGCGAAATCATTTTACTCGTCGCTAGTCTAAATACTGTAGAACAAACCCACTGAAATCCCATATAATAACGTCATCCGATCATCTTAATTTAATGACATGGAGAATGGGACGATTACCATCTCACTTGTCCGAAAGGTTTGAGTCGTGGCGAAGGGCTTACGGACATACAGATACTTCAGTGGTTTAACATTCATCTTATAAATGAATGGGTGAGCTTACGCGTATTTTGAGGGGCAAGCCGGCAGGCTGATGGTACACGTGTAGTACACGTAAGACTAGCATATGATGATATGGTAAGTGTTAACATAATACATGCGAGAAGCAAAGTAGAACCGTTGAAACCTATGACGATTCCTCGTCTTGAATTTTTTGCATGTATGCCTTCTATTCTTACAGATCTCAGACATTATAATTTATTGTTGGACTGACTCCACCACCGCCTTAAGTAGGATATGTCGTAATCAAAATTGGGAACGACATAGTGTTGGAAAAATTTTGGCTATCACTCACTGGAATCATACATCCCAGAAACACATTAGATCTCATCTCATCTTTATCAACAGAGGCCTTTTGACAGTCTGAGACGTTTCTTGACCGTCATCCATTATCTATTCAGATAACGGCAAGTAAAGTTCTTACATACATTGATTTGGGATTCTGTGCTGTCAGAGGCCTCCGAACAAACGCTTCAGTGAAAATTGTATCCTCCTTCCGCTGCGTACAGGTAGTCCTGCGCGCGACAGGTAGATACAAATGGTCAAACAGGCTTTGGGGAGGACAATTAGGAGGAGTTACTAATAATACTATTCGATTGTTGAGTGGGTTATTCTTTCAAGACCCCTCACTTCTGCGTTGATGACGTCCCATCGTTGATTCCTGGACGAGATTTTAGCATCAGGTATGGACATCGCGGAGAGAAAGGAACTAAGTAAACGAATTAAACATCACCAGAAGATCCTGGATTTGCTACGAAAGAGATCTGCAACAGCAGTCTATGAAAGACCAAAAATAGAAACCAATTTCTGCCGGGGAAGACTGTTTTATTGGAGGATCGAGCCTGTTGGAATCTTGCGCGAGTGTCAAAGCTAATACTTAAGAGAGGCGGACAGACAAGAGTTGCACACATAAATACTGGGTAATCTGGCACCCTTGAGCTACCCTGCATATCCCAAAAATATGCCAGTGTTCTAAAAGTTACCGTAAAGCCGATATTCGGAAGCTGTCGACTCTTTGTTCTGTTAAGTTGTATAACGTCATCTCGATATTTTTAAGGTGTCTCAGTTCCCATACAGTTGGCCCTCGGAAGTGTCTATCTCTCTTGCACAAATACGCACACACACGCATATATATATATATATCTGTATCTGTATATATATAAATATATATGAGTACACGCACCTATATTTCTATATATCCGCACTAGCCCAGTCAAAATAGGTTTTATGGCTAAAAAAATTAGAAAGTTTTGAAAATTGGTGGAGATGTTTGTTTGGACATACTAAAAGTCCCCACCGATCAGACTTGAGCTTTCGCCGCCATCTTGGAAAATGGGTACACTTTTTGGTTTTTTGCAAGTAACTTGAGAAATATTGATTTTATGTAAACAAAAGTGATTGAATACAAAAATTGAAGAGCATTAAATTGTGAACAAAAGCATTATTTACATTTTTCTTATAAGTCGAACACGAACAAAAATAATTGACTTTGAAAGGAGCGAACCATCACACCTGGGACGCAGAAGCGCGGGTCATCCCCATCGCGATGGGGGGATGACCCGCGCATGTGCGTCAAAAGTCTTGCATACTCACGTTTGTCAAAGCTCAAGAGAAAGTTGCAACAACATCCAATCCATTGTTATGAGGTTGTATTTTGAGACTTGGATTCTATATTTTTATGTCATACTTAGGCTGCAATGGGTACATAATGGCTGGAGGTGGGCTAAAATAAATACTAACTTTCATGTACGTAACTACGGCAGTAGAAAAAATGTTGCCTGGCCATGCATGTTAGAAAAATCCTAGCTCATTTATTTACCCAAACATCTTTAGCAAAAACAATTTTTGACGCCATGGACATATCCGATTTCAAAAGCAATAATCTCCATGAGTTGTTTAGAGATTTTGAAGGCCTTTTTTGTGTTTTTGCAAATAACTTTGTGTTAAAAAAAAGTTTAATACAAAAATTAAAGAAAATTAAATTGTGTACAAAAAATATTAAATATATTCTGTCGTAACCCTGACACGTACCAAAATA
>OU015492.1:230572757-230577757 GCA_907164885.2 Dolomedes plantarius
GTGTCTCAGAATAGACAGCAAATGGGTCCATTCAGACCAAGATGTATTTGTCTCTTGGCCAATTTTCAGCCTGACCAGCCCAGTGTCTCAGCGTATCCACCAAATGGGTCCATTTACACCAAGATATGTCTCTTGGCAAATTTTCAGCTGGACCAGTTCAGTATCTCAGTATATTCCAACAAATAGGTCCATTGAGATAAAGACGTGTCTGTCTCTTGGTCAATTTTCAGCCTGACCAGTCCAGAGTCTCAGCATATCCAACAAATGGGTCCATTTACACCAAGATCTGTCTCCTGGCCAATTTTCAGCTGGACCGTTTCAGTATCTCAGTATATTCCCACAAACAGGTCCATTGAGACCAAGACGTGTGTCCTGACAAGAGGTCGATTCTCCTTCGCCATCTTTCCAGGAACATGTTCGCGAAAGAAAGGTGGTTGTCTCCACTTTTTGTTCTACGTGCGTCACGCAGTTTGTGGTGCCATGTAGGGCGATATTAGTTTTCTGAACATCCTGTCCGGGAAGAAACGTTCGGTATTTCTGGGTTGAAAGCAGACACAAGAGGTCGTTTTGCTGGACGTAATTTCAAAAAGCCAACGGGGGAGTCGCTGCTTATTGCCAGTGGTCAGTTCTAGCTTCTCACCCCATCGGCCACCTTCGGGTTGTCGCATGTGCTATATATATATACATATATACACGTACAAAGTCACATTTTCAAATTTTTTTATTTGAGGGCAAAAATGTAATCTCCAAGTTCAATTTCTAGTGGAAGTGCACATAATTATTATTTGCTATACAGTACAACCCTCCCAAATCCGGAATCGTTCAGGACACGGCAATTCCGGATTTGGGAATTTTCCGGATTTGAGAGGTTTTTAAATAACACTACAAATTTTTAGGAGAAAAAAATAAACACACTAAAAAAAAGTAAAATGGTTTAATTATTAAATAAACCTAAATACAGAACATATAATTACATTATAATTTAAACATTTTAGTCAATAATATCTGTTGCTTTAGTTTCAGCTTATTAGAAATTTTTACTCGAATCCTATATAGCGACATAATTTCATGTTCAGAGATAAAATTCGGGTGTTCTAAGCCTAATATTGTTTAATCTAATGATTTTATCAGGTCTTCCGTTGACATTCTTTTGTTTTCGGGGCATTCTGAATCAATTCCACGATCGCTGTCATCATAACCTCTGTTATTTACCACACTATCAATACTTTCAGAATCGCTCATGCCGCATTTACACATTCGCGATCGCGCCACCCCTAACACAGCATTTACACAGTCGCGAGTCGAATTGAGGGGGACGAATGTGTAAACGGCCTTTCTCGAGCTTCGGGAGCTGTTTTCTGGCACGAGTCAAAGGGGCTAATGGCGACGTTCACAGCAAGAGGCGGGAATGTGAGAACGGTCACTCGCGTCCATGCAAGAACGTGACTAATGTCTCGCGAATGTCTTACGGGTGGCTCGATCGTGAATGTGAAATGCGGCACAAGACATTCGCGAGACATTAGTCACGAACCTGCATCGACGCGAGTGACCGTTCCCAATTTCCCGCCTCTTGCTGTGAACAAGACTTCCCGTCGCCATTTTCCCCTTTGACTCCCGGCGACATTCGTCCCCCCCCCCTCCCACGATTCGATTCGCCGCTATCGCGATTGTGTAAATGCGGTGTAAGAGAACAAACGATCGGCACATTTTCGTCGATGTCTAAAACTTCCTGTATGATCAATTTATCCATGTTAATGTTGTCTTCATTCGCACATTCCACTAATTCTGCTATTTCAGCTTCTTTCCCAGACAATTGAAAGCCCTCAAAATCGCTGCTGTCACTTCCTTGAGAGGAAGCGCAATTTTTTACCGATCACTTTGGTAGCGACATCTATCGGTGAAATAGAAAAGTAAAATTGGCTATTTATTAAAGCATTCCGGATTTGAGAAGTCCGGATTTGGGAGGTTGTACTATATTATAATAATTATTGTGAATTATAATTTCTTCCATTTATAGAGGAATTTTTTGTATTTTCGCAGGAAAATGCTTTGTATTTTCACCACTTGCCTATCACCGCCTTATATATGGATGTTGTGTGCATAACTGCGTTCTGTTGCAGGTACTTCTGACCCTCTGCGCGACACACACGAGAAGCGCGTTGTCCAGTGGAAGTTCGACCAGCTGGACACCGATGGCGATTCGGCGCTGCACCGGTCGGAGGTGCGCGACCTAAGGCGGATGGCGCGGCGCATCGTCCGGCCTCGGGGATGCGCGCGCACCTTCGCCAAGTTCTGCGACCTGGACCAGGACCGGCGCATATCCCGCGCCGAGTGGGCGGTCTGCGTGGGAGTGGACATTAACAGTAAGTGGGCGGGGCTTCAGCCTTTCTCTCGTTCGTTTCGACAAACGTCGTTCTTCAATAATTTGCTTTCATGAACCTATAAGGAAGTTATTTTATATATGTGTGTGTTTATGTATATATATATATATATATATATATATATATATATATATATATATATATATATATATATGTATATATATATATATACATATATATAGATACATATATATATATATGTATATATATATATATATATAGTATTTGTGGTACTTCCTTTTTTAAGTGTCCTTGGAGATATAGTTATGGTGAAACCTAGATTAATCGCCAACGTTAACAACCTGGCGATTCTGAAAAACACTTTAATATTTCGTAGATCGAAGTTCAGATTCGCTTTTTGGCGTAAAATTACAATGGCGAATTTAGAAGTGTTGTGGCCAACTTTCTTTTGGGGGGCATATTCCCTCGTTGAATTTGGAGGTACAGGGTAAATCACTCGAAAGAGGCCTCGAATATTCTTTAATAACTCTCGCCAGCATGAATCACTCTGAACCCAATAAATTACGCTGCGTACCTCGACGTGTCTGTAATCGATTGCATTCCACCCGATGATGGATGCGCTGTCGATTTTCTGCCAGACGCTCCATGTTCTTGAACCTATTGGTCAGGTTATCGTGGGGAATAACAGGCCAGGGGAGAATAGTAGCAATTTACCATTGGATATATTCCTTTCAAATCTTCGCAGTGTGTTGATTGTTTCGATAGATCTTTTCCCAAAGGAATGAGGTGTGAGATCCGGCGACCGCAGTGGCCATTCGAAATGAGCCTGTTGCTAAAGAAAGACTGAATATCCGCTATGCCTATGTTGTTGTTGTTGCTGTTGCTTATGCCACTTGACCGACAGCAACATAAGATCATGTCCCGAAGGCTATAGGCGATGTAGGGGCGGCTCCTGTTTTGCAGGAACACCACAAGGGTCGGAGTCTGACTTGGCTAAATGGCAGGTCCCGTCATTTTGAACCGAGTCAAGTGACGAGACTGGAACACTTGCCCACGCACCTCCAGAGGTAAATTTGAAACCTTGGAGGACATTGCGGCCACGCCCTATTTTACGTGCCCCGGCCACCATTAGTGAGCACGGCGGTGGATTTGCAGCGACGAGCGTCGAACCACGTACGTTGGGACTCTTTCCAACTGGGCCACCTTGCCCGTCGCCAAGCCTATGGCGCTCCATCTTGCAGGAAGTAACCTTCTGTTAACTCACGACCATCCAGGCGACTCTGGAACTGTTCAGAAATGTCGATGTTCAGAGTGGCGCCAAAAATTAGGGTACCTATGATGTGCAACCGAGACATCACACTCACTTTTTGATCGTGGAAAGATCTTTGGTGAGTGGCAAAGGGATTTTCAGCCGCCCATATGCGGGTGTTTTGAGAGCATGGCGTCGAAAACAAACAGGATCACTTTCAACATCCGCATGTAATGCAATCGACTATGCATGAGTCTAGGTATGTCGCGTAATTTTGAGGTTCAAACTGCTTCATCCTAGAGAGAGTTATTAACCCCTTAACGATCGCATAATTTTCAAGAAAACAGTAAAAGATGTGTCTATTTTTTTTCCAGAGTTTTTCATTTATTTCTTGATCTGCCACATCTAGTTAAAAAAAAAAAAAACCCATCCCCAATTACAATATATATAAATAGACTAGTGCTGTCATCTGGCACGTAAAATAAGAAATAAAAAAAATTCAGGGTAAATGAAATGGATTGTTTTTAATACTTTTAGCGTGTTACTTTTAAACACTCCATCCCAGAAATATCACGGGCACGAGAAATCGGAGTGAGAAGGAAGGGGTCAAAGAATATTTGGTGCCTCTTTCGAGGAATCGTCCTGTGTAAAACTTTAATATCATCATGTACTTCTATTGTTTGCCTGAGAAACATTTTTGTTGAAGTGTCATCGTATTATATTTTTGTTTTACAGGAAAACAATATATATATATATATATAGATTTTGCGGTTGAGGAAAGACCCCCAAGTTTTAAAATTTTTTTAACATAAAATCAATTTAATTATACAATGGAAAAAATAACATACATTTTATATCAATGACAAATTGGTAAATGAAATAGGTACAATTAGGTACAATAGGTACAATTTATCTACTTGTTTAACTGCTAGTAGATAAAGTACTTATGCACTCCAAAGTTAAACAATATTTGTTTAAAAATATTTTCGATAAGTTAAGAAAATCCCAAGGTAAATTATTTTTTAAAAATCATATGAAGCATTTTACTTTGAAAATAGTCATTGGAAACTAATTTAAAACATGCCTTTTTGCAGAATAATGAAAGGCAGCAAGATATTCGTTGATATATTTACATATACACATTTGTTTTCCCCCGCCACTGGCAAATACATACCTGGAGAAAAGAATCTTGCTGGGCCCTTCAAGAACGGAATTTCTTACATTAATGTTGTGGCGCCATCTAGGAACGAAACAGGAAAAGAAACGCAACAAATTCTCTGATGCGAAAATTGATTGAACTTTTCCTGTTAAAGTACATGTCTTAGCATTTAGATTTTAAGGGGGGGGGGGGAGGAGAAGTGTTTTAAAAATTAGGGACATTTTGATTCATTAAATTAGGCGCATTTTGA
>OU015492.1:230582757-230652757 GCA_907164885.2 Dolomedes plantarius
GTAGTTAAACAATATTCATGTAGAAAGCGCAATAGAAGGAAGTTTTTTGTAACGTCCTAGATTGACTTCGATCTCTCACCTGATAACGATCTAACATGCTGCTCTCGAAATTAATATTTAGTTTTATATTTTTATGTAAATAGTAAATAAACTTAGATAGTTTAGATAGGAACTGGACTCTTCGATTATTTGGAATTGCTCTGATTTGACCTTTTGTTTCTTGGATATATACGTCGGCTTTCGATCAGCTTCAAATATTATCATTTTTGCAGTTATTATTCTTTTATTAGGTATGTATTTATTTGTTTTAAAATAACTTTTTAATGTGGGTATACGCCACCGTATAATTAAGTGCATGTTTGCGCACTTTTCTGATGCTGTGTTAATTGCAAATTTTAGTTATTCGATTTTATTACAGTTTAAAATCCTTAAAATGAATATTTTTGTGGACGTAAGCTCGAAGCGCAAATCTGGAGTATGGAAACATTTTCTGTTTAACAAACCACAAGAAACAGCAAAATTCAATATTTTTTCATCAATCCTAAAGGCTTCGGGTTCAAGTACAAAACATCAAATTGAAGTATTAACATGTTCTAAATTTGGTGATGACGACGAGCCCAAATTGAAATCTCGAAAAATTGATGACTGTTTCACAAAAAATGTACAGTCTGTTGAAGAGGTTATAGCAAAATTAGTTGCTGTAGATGGTATGACATTTCAACAGCTTGCCAATAGTTCATTGATAAGACGAGCTTTTAAAGCATCTAGTGTGCTCCTTCCTAGCCAAACAAAAATTTTATTTATGAAACATTTTCAAACTGTGTAGAGCAAAATCATTAAAAAAATCAGAGAAATCAAAGAGGACAATGGTCGGTTTCCAATTAGTTTCAATGAAACCACATCAATACAGAACCATAGATTTGTATTGATGTGGACCTGAATATACACTATTCCACCTGAATATACACTATTCCACCGGCTTCCAATCTCTTGGTCTAATTAGAGTTATGGGAAGCGTAAATGCAGAAAGAGTAATTCAGATTGTAAAAGAAATCTCAGCGAGTATGATATTTCATTCGATAATGATATGGTAGCTTCAATCACTGATGGTGCAAGCATAATGTTGAAGTATGGCCGTTATATAAACTATTTATTATTTTAGTTCTTTGCTATTGACCCCCTGGAACCAACTAAGTAAACCCGGGTTTTAAATAAAAAAAACCCGGGTTTTTAAAAAATTGCTCAAAATCGAAAACCCTAATTTCGACGTGGCGCTCGATGTTCATTCGAATGGGGGGAGGGATAGTAGCTTTTACACGTTGGATGTTTTCCCTCAAATCATCCACAGTGCGAAGCCTATTACGATAGACTTCTCCCAAAAGCAGAAGTCTGGGGGTGTCAGATCCGGCCACCGTGGTGGCCAAAGTCTCTTTGAAATGACCCTGTTGCCGAAAAAAATATTCCATTTTCGCCTTGGTCCTCGCCGATGTGTGACACGTTCCATCTCGCCGGAAGTAACCTTGCGCTAACTGACTATATATATATATATATATAGTCAGATTTAATTATCTTTCAGCCCATAATTTGAATCAATTCACTTTATTTCCTTTTCACGCTAACCAAAACTCTAAATCAGCGCGTTCAGCTCTCGCCATTTTATACTTAGAGACGCGACGAACACACGTCCGTCGGCATTGAATTCTATCACGCGCTCTCTCGATTTCGAGGTCAAAACCGCGCGTCCACTCTCCTGGCACATGCGCAGAGCCCAGTTTAGAATTTTCTAAAAGTTATATATATATATATATATATGACTTCATTATATATGTACGTCATTTATATACTAGTGATATATATATATAAATGACGGTACAAATATATATATATATATATATATATATATATATATATCAGGATAGTAAAATGCAGTATAAATAGACCTAGTTATATATATATATATAACTAGGTTAATCACAGAAATCCCCAAAGAGTGGGCAAAATGACCAGACGCATTTATGGGCACTGTTTCAAACCCCCATTCATGGAACTGTGTGTTTCGGATAGGTTAGATGCGTGGAGGATATTTCGAGCACTTAAGAGATTAAACGGTGTTGAACAACTTAACATTTAAGAACTGTCACAATGTCAAACAACTTAACTTAAACGTTTAAACTGGTAAACAACTAAGTACTGTCACATTGGCAATATTTTGGAAGAACCATTCAGGAAATGAACGTAAAATCAATTTAAACGTTACGAATTATAATGAAACAAACTATTATTTAATACTTTAATAGCATTATTTATTAAGATCTTCACATAAAATATAAACTGTATGCGGCGTGCTTGTTTTTGACCCGCCCCTGTATATGCTTACTTAAATCGGCGTCAAAATAGAAACGAAGGGTAATTTTGTTTTCTCCTGGTGGCAGCGGTTCTTCCCGGTCCGGCCACGACCGACCCGGACGCAGAGGCCCCCTGGGATCGAGAGAGCCACGTGCCCCGGCTGTACCAGATCACGCCCGAGACGAGCGACGGACAGAAGGAGCTGACCAAGGAGGAAGGTGAGTGCCATTCCTCTTTGTGCCTCAAAATCGCACACTAGCAGTTTCGAGGGGAAAAGGGGGTCTTCATGGAGTGTATTGAACAAGATATAATAAATAAACAAATATTGTGCATTACACTTATTTACCTATACTATATACACATATATATATATACATATATGCATATATATATATACATATATATGCATATATATATATATGTATGTGTGTGTGTATAGGGTAAACTTTATTGTGAGCTATTTGTGAGATTGTTTGACCGTCTTTCAGCCGAGCCCCAGGACTGCCCTTCGGCCAGGCAGGCCGCCCTAGAGATCGACCGTCAGGCCCCGGGCGCCGGCACCTACGTCCCCGAGTGCGCCGCCAACGGGGACTACGCCCGGGCGCAGTGCCACCGATCGCCCCCCTACTGCTGGTGCGTCCACCCGAGGACCGGCCGCCCCATCCGGGGCACCGCCACGCAGGGCGTGCGCCCCGACTGCGACGCGGCCAGGGCTAAGCACAAGAACTTTAAAGGTGAGAGAGACTTCTACCGATCGAGTTATTCGCAGCTATGATCTCTTGGCGCTCGCGGTTACGGTTATAGGCGCAGAAACTCGAAACGCCCACTTTATCCCTTCCCAATATGCTCCGTGCATGCGAAAACCCTAAAGAGCGTTGGAACGGACGCGTTACGCACGCACAAAAATAGCCAAATTATTTATTTATATACAAGGATAATTCAGAATATATATTATTAAAAAATATATATATTAATAATATTATATATATATGCCAAATTATTTATTTATTTATATATATATTAAGGATAATTCAGAATCACACAGAAATCGAACTCTAAAGTAAAAATTTCACCTGTAGAATTATCACACACATCTTCAAGATTAATATGCAAATTACAGGAAGCCACCGTACGACGCCGATAGTGCGTCACAATGACGAGAGAAGGACACATAAAGAATGGTGGCAAAGAAGTAAAATCGTTCACAAGCGTTCTGTAAGTGCCATAACCGAATAGTTATGAGACGCATGTGGATGATTTTTGACGTGGTAGAATTATCGGCCGTCTGCAGTGTGGGCGTACTCAGATGGAACTTGGAATTGCCCAAGGTGTCGTCTCAACGATTCCAAGACGATGGAAATGTCAGTAGAACAACGCCGAATGAAGACCGGTATTTGGCAGTAACTGTCAAAAGAAGCATCCGACCTGTCTGGCCAGCTATCTCCAGTTTCGAGGCAAACCGTGTACAGACGTTTGGGAAATATGCTCGCAGGCATGTCACATGTGTTCAACTCACTGTCTTCAGCGATTAGCATCGTCACAGTGGGCTCGTGTGATGTTTTCCAGGTTCAGCTTGCAGTCGGATTTCCGTATGGAGGACGCCAGGTACCCGTTACCACCAAGAGAACATCGCTGAACGACACCTTTGCGGTGGTGCAGGAATGCTCGTTTGGGGTGGCTTCAGAACAGATCTGCATGTTCGAATCGGAACCATGGACGGCCACATTTATCGGGACATGATGCTGGAAGAACTTGTTTAGGGGTGCCATGGGCGCAGAATTTGTGTTTATGGATGACAACGCCGAGCAAACATCGTGCCTTCAACCTGAGGATATCCCCCGTACCTGACTTGAATCCGATAGAGCATGCTTGGCCGACCAGTTGACCACCTCCTACATGTGTACCGGAGCATTGCTTGCTGAGTGGAGGAATCTTCAGCTCGATAATTCGATACTCAGCATGCGGTTGTACGGACTGTATTTTATCGCATGAGAGACTTACAATGTATTAACCCTCATACCAGACATGTAATATTAAGTTTTTGTAAAGGAGATATTTTTTACAATTGCTCCAGGGAGCAAAAATCGTAGTTTTTATGAATGGTATCATACATACTCCATCTTTTTTGTTCCTTATCTTTTGTTTAATAAATGGGCTTCATGAATAAGTCACGTTTTTTTAATTTCTGAAATAATATTTGCCGGAGCTGGCATTATCCTTAATTTATGGACATGAGTGTGTATATATATATATATTGCAGTCTCTTAAAGTCAAAGGGGAGGTGATTGGGTATAATTTGAATGCGTGACACGAATACTTTTCTCCTTGAGCACACCAGATTAAAATAATGGCTTCGATTACGTTTTTATGCAGGGCTTTGACTTGCAATCTAGCGCCATTACACAATTTCGGTGGTTTTAAATTGCGAAGGAGCATTACGGGTGTGCCCTTCGACAAAGAGAGAGCTCATGGTATGGAAGACCCGGTGGTTTAAGGGAATTTAAAAACTCTACCGCACCATCTGAATTACAGACTGTGTCTAATCTGAATTGTAGACTATTTCTGCCCCATCAAAGCACTTTAGCAACTTGTCATTAATGAACGCAGCTTGATCCTTTTTTCGGAGTCAAATTGTCATTTTATTTCGTCGCTATGCACGTGACGCAAAATTAATTTAAAGTATCACAAAAAGGAAAGAAATCTCGTCATCGGCATTTAATAAGTTAAATTATAAAAAAAATCATCCTTAAAAATTCACCAGAAATCAGAAAATGGAAGTAAAGATTCGAAAAAGATTTTATTTTAAAGATATTTTAATGTTTTTTTTTGGGGGGGATATAGATTTTATAATCCTTAGATTGTTATTTTATATGCAAACTTTAAAAAAAGTTACAAAAACAGCTTAAAAATTTAATTTAAAAATGCAAGAAGAATTTTTCAAAAATCTTTCTTGGTGCACGCCTACACTATAAGAAGAATCGCCATGCAAAATATCAGCCCTTTAGGTCCAGCGGTTTGGTCTGTGCGTTATCTGTCAGTCAGTCACGGAACTGTTTTATATATATAGTAGACTAACTGAATACTACGGAGTGCGTTCAAATTAAATACAACGGTCAATGTATGCAATTAATGTCAAAAAATGTATTTATAATAAATATAACGGCCAATGCATGCAATTGGGGTAAAAAACCGAAAAAAATATATTTATAAAAATATCGTAACGGGTATTTTTATAGATAAAATAATGTAGAAGAAAATATTCAAATTAAATCTAATATAAAGAATACTAAAGAATATAGCACAATTAATATAGTACAGTTTGAGGAACATATCTTTTACTGTATTTTAATATTTTATTTGGATAATGTCCAATCGTCTGCCGCATTAGGAAGGAAAAAAAAATTTTTTTTGTCTATTTCGTCGTTATGCACGTGACGATAAATTAATTTAAAGTGCTAGACAAAGAAACCACGTGTTCGGCATTTAATAGATTAAATTCTAAAAATGAATCTTTAAAAATTCACCAAAAATCAGAATATGGAGGTAAAGATTCGAAAAAGATTTCGTTTCAAAGGAATTTTCATGATCTTTCCCGTGATGTAAATTTTATAATCCTCGGGTTATTATTTCGATCGCAAAGTTACCAAGGCAGCTTAAATATTGAATTACAAAAATGTGAGAATAATTTTTCAGAAATCCTCCTATAAGAAGAAGAATGGACATCCCTTTAGGTCTATCGGTTTGGTGAGTGAGTGTTTTGTAACAAGTTTCCTTTCAGGTTGCTCCCTGCACAAGAAGCAAGAATTCCTGGACGAGCTGATCAAGTCGTTCTCGAAGGAGATGCTGGACGACGCTGCGAACAGGTCCATAAGGTCAGTGCAACCCGCTTTCTGACCCCCTTTCGAGTACACCCCCTGTGGCTTTTCTGTTCCTCAAGCGTTCATATTTTTCTTTTCCTTGACAAGTATTTGTGCTCAAATTGCTTGCACTTATATTCGCTTTGAAGGACCCTACTTTTGACCACGTTTTTATTAACTCGCTTTCTTGTTTGTTTGTTTGTGCGTTTGTCCCTTACAAATCTTGCGATCGATTTTTAACTGACTTCCCGACTAGCTAGACATTTGAAACTTTTAGAATAGCTCGGAACACGATGACGATGCATTTTTTACATACTTTTTAACCATGTTTAAGCAGAAAAACCCGCAACTTCGATCGAATTCGGTGCTTGCACTTTTATGCGTAACGGCGTTTGACGATGTTGAAAACAGAATTCGTGTGAATTTAGTTTCCGTACAAAAATTTTGTGCCAAAAAAATTGTAAAAAAAAGTACGAAAGTTAGCAGTTTATAAAGTCTGTGGATAGTGGAAACGACTAAAAAGTGATTAAAATTAAATAAAAAAAAGTGAAAGAGAATAATTAAGTGAAGGTTTCTGCAATTCATAGAGAAAAGGAGAGAAAAATAAAAATAATACGAGTGAAAAATAATTAAATAGGAAAATATTATAATTTGTGATTTGGCGAAATAAGAGGTCTTTCCAGTAAGTTTGGAGCATGGTTCTAACTCGGCTTAATGCGGCCTTGGCGAAGTTTTTTTTTCCGAGGTACATCCTCGCATTTTGTGCACAGTGCAGGCCGATCACTTTCTTTCAAGTTGATGGGATCAAAACAAATTTTAAAAAGTATTCATTAATGCATGGAATTGTCAAGTTTATATGACTCGACAGAAAATTTAAAAAGTTGTTTTTATTCATCACCTTTCTGGTTAAGAAGTACTCGTCGAAAGTGCAAGAATTTTCAATGCATGATATTTTATGTGCGTGATGGCTCAGCTGATCTCCGTAATACAAACTTTTAAAAAAACTTGTTCGTAAAATCGATGTCTAACCTTTGAAAACAAAACATTTTTTTGGAGGTGTCGTTGGATTACGAACCATTTCGGAATGAAAAGCAATTTCTGTGCTTGTTTAACACTTCAGCGGAACACCAGCACAAAGTGCAACGTCTCTTTCGACCTCGACTATTCACTTTCTAATAGGCCTTTTTCTTTTGAAATTGAAAATAATAATTCTGCGCTTTATGACGATACATAAAATGTTTATAATTAAGAGCCAAAGAATGCAGATACAATCGCCTCATTTGTTGGAACTCGCGAATCGATTGCTGTCACGTCCAAAAACCGAAAAAACAATGCGTGATACGCTTCCACACACATGCAGACATATCTGCAGTAAGCATCCCCCGACTCCGCTTCACACGCTCCTCCCCCACAAGCGACGCGTGAAGGAACACTAGACTGTCTTCCAGACATTCCCCCATTTGGAACCCACCGAGGTCCCTCGTGTCTCTTTGACGATCTGTGCAAAAACCGCTCGATCGAGGGATCGCTGCTATAAATCACTGGTTTTTCCCCCAGAGTGCTGTGCAATAGGATCGACTCCTGCCTTTGTGGTATATGAATGGAGGGGAATACGGGGGTCAGAAAATCAGACCTGCATCAGAAAGGGTGTAGCTATCGATAGGAACTGCTTAGAACATTCAAACCATTCGAAATGACGAGCACTCTGTACAAAGGGCGCGCTCGCTGAAGGGTTAATCCAACGAATAATTTGTACCACAACGCACACTGAGCTTTTTGCCTCACGTTCGCCATTACTGCAGTCTCTACCGGATGATAAAGAGTCAGCATACCACCTTTTGCCAGCTGAAATCCGATCGGTCGATTGCTTCCGATGGATGTCGCAGGCGAACTGACAAACCTGGCCTATTGCTAAAAGCGCCGTCATTATGGAATGCGTCGTTCTGATTGGAAAGTTATCGAGAACTTTCTTATTAACCCGATATGTTTCAGGCATATTGTCACGAACCCTTAGGTGAGTTAGAAAATTCGCAATAGTTTGCTAAGACAGCCAGGTTTCATCCAGGATTATTGCAATGAGCCCGAAGTGGTAAAAGCTTATTGAAAATGACAGATCAAGAGCTGGTTACTTAAGTACTTCCTCTCGTGAACATATGATTTAGTTGACAGTTAAAAAGAGGTCACTTAAAAACTGCACAACAATCACCATTCTTTGAAACATTTTAATCATTATTAATAAACAATCATCATTATTATAATTATATAATTGTAATAAACAAATTATTAAAATGACAAACTTTTAGACTTTAAATCGGACTTTTATATATATATATAGTATATATAAATATATATATATGTATGTATGTATGAATGTATATGTATGCATGTATTTTGAGCGTGAAAATGATGGCATTTCTTTTCAGTGTCGATGTTCCGACTGCCGAAAAAGCGGCGAGGTGGAAATTCTCCCAGATGGACGCCAACTCGAACAGTGTAAGTGATCCAGGTCCACGAGATCTACTGTCTCCAAGTCCGTATATCGTATCTCTTAGCGCTCGCCATTTCGCAAAACCCGTCGACCCGGCTAGCGCACGTCCACTGTCAACGAATGAGTCCCGCAATTCCAAGTTCCCCCCTTATGGCTCATGCGCAGAGCACCAGCTGGAAAATTCTAGAAGCATTTGTTTCGCGCCAAACCCTGTACATCTATCTAAAAATAAATTCCCTCCATGGAACTTCGATATCGCGAATCGAGGTCAACAACGAAACCGAGGGAAAACCCTTTTTCCCGACGCGTTTTACCAATCATTTTAATGTTAATTTTGATTATTCTGCGCCCCCCCCCCCTTATAAATCGCAAAATTACTATTATTTTCTAATTAATTCTTAACACACACACACATATATATATATATATATATATATAACTTAATTTGTTCGATAAATTACTAATTTTAGTTCTTTTAAACATAACCCTTTTAGAAAGTTTTGTAATTTTTATATTTACCCTCGGGCGAGCTAAGAATGACCCACGGGAATATAGACCGTTAGCAATTTTTAGACTTGGAAGTGATCTCCACATAAGGCAATAGCAGACTCCGAGATTTGCTGATATAATGACAATACTGACCACAAAGAAGTGTCCACTTTGAGACTTTGGGGTAGGAAGTTATGTAACGGACAACTCCATCGTCTCCGTCTTACCAATGGCTTAATAAAGGATTTATACAATATACGTGTCACGTTCACCGACCTAACAGCTTCGCAGACACCCGTTGTCTTCTATAGGCGCTGATTGGTCGGATATCTCCGTCATTTGCATAGCAGTGTTTTGTGTTTTCCTTTCTTCGTGTGCGGCGAGAGGCGTGACTGAATGTGTTGTGTGTTGCAGGTGTTGGAGAAACGGGAGTGGCGCGCTTTCCGCTCCGACCACCGTTCCTCGCTGGAGGGTCGTGCGCGGCGCAGGCTGCGCAAGTGCTGGCGCAACCTGCCGCGCTTCTGCGACGAAAACGCCGACCAGAAGATAGCCGTGGACGAGTGGCTCGCCTGCACTGTCACCGTCAGAGGTCAGCTTCTTCTCCTTCATACCTCTACCTTATGCATGCACACACACACACTAGCTTAAATCCCACACACCGCTACGGAGTACATTCAAATTAAATACAACGGTCAATATATGCAATTAATGCACAAATATATATATATATATATATATATATATATATATATATATATATACACAAAGAAATCGTAATGGATATTTTTATAAACAAAATAATGTAGAAGAAAATATTCAAATTGCATCTAATAGTGCTACATACTAAAGAATATAGTGCAGTTAATATAGTACAGTTTGAGGAACATTTTTTTTTACTGTATTTTAATATATATGTGTATGTATATACAGTCGGACCTCTATTTAACGAAAATATTCTTGGGATACATGCTGTCCCACCCCCGTAAGGTCTAAAACAACCAATTATGTGCTTTGAAAGAGTATAGGGGTAATAATTACGTGTTAGCACAGCTATCGAGTCTAAAATATGCTTATTCCTATTGTCCTTAGAACAAAGCCTATATATACGTACTAGCTGATTTACAATAATGTTATTAATCCCAGATTTATGTAAACAGGTTAGGCAATTTTGAAATTTAACAATATTAAAATCATAATCTGATCTTTCGTCCTCATCTGATCTCGTGTGTAGTAAAATTGCTATGAGAATTTAATTTGACATTAATATCTAAAAGGTCGACATTCATATTAGTTTGGCTACTTTGTATTAGTTCCAGTAAAAATTCAAGTCTATAATATGATTATTACTTTTATTATATCATGTAAATATTTTGCCATTGCCTATATTATTGATATCGTCAAGTTGAAAATAATGTGCCTGTTTCCAGACTCGAAGAGCAACCTGCCTCGAAATCCGAGACGGGGTAAAAATCCTCTGACGACCATCCTGAAGAGCGACTGATGTCCCCAACCAAGCCAGTCTCACACAAGCTAGTCTTGTAATATCGTGTTCAATTGGAACATTCCCCCTGCTACTCGGAATTGTGGCTAAGCACGGGTTGACTGTGACCGCAGTCCAACATCTCCGATCTCTAGCGACCAAATAGCCCGGCCGTATTTCTGCATAAGTGCCATTCGTAATATCGGAAATTTATTTATTATGTAAAATCAATTTTGTACATAACATTGTAAATAAAATTCTCTTTTATATTTCATTTCTGTTTCCTATTTTTTTGCCGGCATCGGTCGGTTGACGCACAGTAAAGAAAGCAGCTAATGGTTAAGAGACGAAAAGAACTTTTTATGTACCGTGTTTTTAAATTTTCCGTCGAATCCTATAAACTTGACAATTCTATGTATTAATAAATACTTTTGGACGAATTATCCCATCCACTCGAAAGAAAATGAAGGTGATTGGCAGTTAACTCGCGTTTAACTTTTCGGCCGATAGAGGGGGCAAAATGAACTGAAAATAAATTCGACGCTGCTTAAATATGGCTAAGAGTATCGAAAGAGAATGCATCGTCATCGTGTTCTCGGCTATTCTCGAAGTTTCAAATGTCGGGAAGTGAGTTGCAAGATTTGTACTGGACACACAAGAAAGAAAGTTAATAATAAATAAACGCAACTTCCAAAGTTGTAATTTTTTTTTCCAGCCTGAATCACCGTCCTGTTTAATAAAGATGGGCCCCGACTTTAACTAACGTGACCTGCAATTGTCACGTTAGGTAAATAAGCAACGATGTATATGAATTCAGGTAACCCTACTATAACACGGTCCTAGAAAATCCCGTGTTATACGAGACCCAGAGACAGTTCAAAAAAAGGGAGGTTACGTTCTGAAAACTTATTACATTTTTTTAAGTTCCGTATAAGCAACTTAATTTTTATTAAATATATAAATGTTTGTATAACACAAAACGAAAAGAAACAAAAATATATAATGCGAGCTTAATTTAATAAATTTCTTCCTCGTCGCTGCTCAGTACAATCAAACGCTCTGCATTCAGGGAAAATGATTCAAGATTTTCAGCCAAGCTTGTAATTTTATACAGTTATAAATGAATGAATTATAATTTTTTTTATACGTTCTCGTGTAAAGCCACTGTAGTCCATTGTTCCTTCCCGTCATTATTTTAAGGTAATTTAGATTTTAAATCTGTTAAACAAAAATCTTGTTATCTAGTGCTCTAGCAGTACGTGTTGTACAAAGGTTTTTCTTATTCCGCAACGAGCAATTTATCTTATCGTGTGAGAGTGTGTAAGATGCCGTGCTGTACTCGATTCTTCCAAAGTGAAGGCAGCGAGCGAAATCTAGCAGCACTCTACACACACGAAATAATAAATGCAGCGTGTATTTTCAACGTCGAACGGGGGGAAAAGGAAACTTTTTAGTTGGAATTGACCGAAGTGGTAAAAATTCAGTTCCAATTAACGAGATACTTTTAACATCGAATAGTCCGGTCAATTTAGACATAAAAATAGTGGTCAAATAACAAAAATTCCCGGAGAGCCAAATATTGGTGGAGTGCTGGGGTTTACCATTACAAATAAAGTTTTAAAAATCCCCATCGATCCTATGTGTGCTACAAAAGTTATTCGAGTATTCCCACTTAGTACTTCGAGTACCCCATATACGAGTTTTCCCACTTAGAATGTTCTACGATGCACGAACGTAATTTTTGTCAACTGTGGTTTCCACTTTCAAAAGATAAAAGTCTATGTAATCAAACCTAGCTAGTGTCGCGAGAGGTGATGAGTTTACTGAGTATTTAAGAACTCAAAAATATGTTACAATACACGTGGATTGCAGAAAATCATACACCCGGAAAACTTCAATCGCTGCAGTAAAAAGACAACGTGAGGAGGGGCAGGCTAGTACTTCAAAAATAAGTCCACCTCGTACTAGAACGCGAGTAAGTGAATCAAATTTTTGTTTTAAAAAATAGTGTTTATTTTGTGGCAATGAAGCCAATGAAGAAACTGAGAAAAAGAAAGCACAGCATCTTCGAAAAAAAATTTATAACGTGACTACACTAAAATTCAAAGAATCCCTGTTGAAATTAGCTAAAGATCGTTCTGATGATGTTTCAAAGGCTGTTCTTGAACGTATTAATTTTGAGTATGATTTAGTCGCTGCTGATGCAAAATACCATGACAGTTGTTTCAAATCTTTCTTTAAACCTAATACTGGTGGTAAAATTGGCCGTCCACAAGATGAAACTGTAAACTCTGCGATGGAGAAAATTTTTCAATTCATAGAAACGAGTGATGATTGCCAGTTTTCGTTGGATGAATTGAAGAATGTTTGTCAAGATGGAGCTTTAGATGACAGAACTATAAAAATACGATTGAAATTGAAGTATGGCAGTAGAATTATTATTACAGAGAAGCCTGTAAAATTAACATTTATTTGTTTTATTGACAATTACCAAGATATTTTAAGTCAAGTCTGGTCTGATAAAAAACACTTGGATGAAAAAGACAAGCGGTTAAAAACTTTGAAAGCTGCGGCAGCAATTGTTCGTGAAGATATTCAATCTTGCGTTTTCGATAATACTATGTACCCCCCACCAGGTAGAATGTTCGAGGATATAAATAACGATATTCCCGAATCATTGTCATAGTTTTTGGAACAAGTCATTTTAAAAAACAAGCGTCATAATTTAGATCATCTAAAGTTAGTTTGTACGAATATTAGCCACTGCATCATGACTGCTGTTCGGCCTAGAACCTTTAAATCTAAACTACAGCTGGGTCTTTCAGTTTTTTTTCATCGGCGATTTGGTTCGAAACGTCTCATACAAATTTTCTCGTCTTTTGGTTTATGCGCATCTTACAGTGAAACAATGAATTATGAATCAGCAGCAGTTTTCAGTCGTCCACCTCATATTTTACCACCAGAAACAGGCACATTCATTCAATACGTTGCAGACAATGCTGACATTAATGGGATGAGATTGAAAAATTTTTTGAGTATGAATTAGCCCCTTACCCCTTATCACTCTTCGATGCAGCTGGAATGCGTAAAACAACAAAGTCAGCAATTTACGATTGCTTTCAATCAGTCAATACTGAGGTTGATCGTACAAACGCTACTTACATTATTGATGGAGGATACCTACTACATCACGTTGTGTGGGATCGAGAAGAAACCTTTAGCGTTATTTTTGATAAATATGTTCAGTATCTACGCAGACATTATGGGCTTACAGTGACGGTAGTATTTGACGGCTACAGTGACTCGACAAAGAATATTAAAGCTGCAGAACAACGTCGTCGAACTACAAAAACATCATCGGGTTCGGAGATTATCTTTGATGAATTTATGACAGTTCCAGCGAATCAACAACAATTTTTCGCTAACATTAATAATAAATCTCGTTTCATTTCCATGTTAAGTGACAAATTAACAGCTGCGAATATTGCAGTGAAACAAGCTCAAAATGACGCAGATGTCCTCATAATTGAAAAATACGCGAAACAAGAAACAAGTACAACTATCATGTCTTCCTCCAACATCGGCATCTGCTATTCAACACTTGTATCGAGTATACTATCAAGTTCAAACATGGCTAGGCAATCAACTGAACCCAGATGACTGGGGTTGGAAATTGATAGATAATACTCTGGAACCGATTCAAACTTTACTCCCACCTGCTCCAGAAAAACTCCTCAACACTATTTTTTGCAATTGCAAAAAAGGTTGTAGTGCCAAATGTGGCTGTAAAAAAGTCGGGTTGCTGTGTTCTCCAGCGTGTACCAATTGCCAAGGTCAGTCTTGCTCAAATATCCAGTTGAGTACAATAGAGGAAGATTCCTGTGATTTTAATCAAGAGACCTCAAAATGAAGAGGAAGTTCAAATGTGGCTGAGTAATTGACTCAGCCACATTTGAACAATTTATGAACATCCAGCAAGAGGAAGAGGAAGAAGAAGAAATCGAAGAAGACATGACTGTTGAAGTAGACTTTCAAGAGCACGAATCTGATTAAAATATCTAAAGAAATCAAAACAATAGTTAACCCAATAATCAATAGCAATATCAATAATAAGGTAATATCTAGAACTTGACGGGTATTGTTCCCTTAAATTATCCTAAAATTGTCATGACAGTTAGTTGAGTAGGCCTACAGAGGAAACCACGGTAAAAAAAACGCGCGGAGTACACTACCTCACAGGTGACGTGGAAATGTGTTCATATCATGTATAATGTGACTCTTAGAATCGCGATATCTCAGGAATGGTAACTCTTAGGAAAAAAATCATGAAGACCATTTTTGTAGAGAATTTTAAGATCTACAACTTTGGTTTGAGGGTTTTTTTTTTTTTTATAAAACTTACCGTTTTCGAGAAAAATCCAAAAAACCTCAAATTTTGACCTTTGATCCCGAATAACTTTTGTAGCACACATAGGATCGATGGGGATTTTTAAAACTTTATTTGTAATGGTAAACCCCAGCTCTCCACCAATATTTGGCTCTCCGGGAATTTTTGTTATTTTAAATGTCTATATTGACCGGACTACGAAGCCAATACAAGTTTTTGGTGGCCTTTGGATCAGAAAAAGCCGAAATGACAGCCATCGTACCCTTTGGGAACCGATCTAACAGCTTCGCTTGAGACTTTTTGTCTTACACCGTCTCTTCCGGCCGTATTTAGCTACGCCGATTGGTCGCATACCTCTTTTATTTGCATACGCACATAATTTTATCTCAATAAACGAAATAATATAAGATATATATAATAGAAAAGTTGTCCAATTTCTAATTGGTTTGAAAAATTCATACTCTCGTGCGCCTCGTATTAAAGCCACGTTCAAAGTCGCCTAAACATCTATACCCAGCCATCGTAGCAGCTGGGAACCGACCTAACAGCTTCGCTTGTTCTATATTGATAAATGGACTATAAAAATCTTCAGTGTTTCAAGAGGAAGCTAATAATTTCGAAATCCTACTACTTTTTTTAAAATTTAAATTTCCCTTAATGCTACCAGTTTGAGAGATTATAAAGCTTAGTATATGTAGATATTAAAAGTAAAAGATCGTAATTCTTCACATATTTAATTCTTCGACGTGCTTGCAGATTGCATATGAGTGCATATGAGTCAATAGACAATAAATCTCAATAGACATAACTCAATACTATAGGTCTCAAAACATGATAAAACGTATAATAATTTTGAACGCATTGGTAATATCCCTTTATAACCTCTATTTTGGGAGGATTCCTAGTTGTTATTTTACCTCTCCAGATTTTCCAGCAATTCTAAGGCCTAATACCTATAGTTTTTTTTGCATAGCAGCATGGTCATTGTCGCGAAAAAACTCAACTATTCAAGTTTTCGTAGTTAATATTTCCTTATTCTCATACCACAAATTTCAGTTAGATATCAATATTATAGGTGATGTAACTTATAATTAACCCATTCTTGGAAATTCAGTTACTCAGACAAATTTGAATAAGAAATAACTGCATAAGAAATATTTTAAAAAAAAAAACAGCATTAGAAATAATTCAACAAAATATATTAATTTAGAAAATTTGATACCTATATACATATGATTTCAGAATAAAATATGATACTTAAATAAAATGTGATGACATATATACAATATGTTACCTGCAAATCCCCGACTGATGTTTTTAAGCAGCAAACATTCCTCTTTTCTTTACTTAAAGTTGTTAATTCTGTTTTAGGACTGGGTTTTAAACTTTTTGCTTCAAAAAGTTCCTGAATCTTTTGAATATAAAAAATGTCGGTGAAATAGAATAAATATAAAAATATGGGTGTATTTCGAAATGCAAATTTTTTATTACTTAAATACAGTTGTCTGCAATATTTTGTAAATAATAATAGTGGTTCTTTGACAAAGTTCAGTATTTAGCAAATTCTATAAACACTTTCTGTAACAACCCATGAAATAATTGGATAATCCCCGTTCTTCTGTTGAGAAGAATATTATGAAAGTATTTAATGCACACAACTACAGCTAATATTCTATTTCATAAAAATTAAAATCCAAAAGAGGTTGATTTCTTTTGTGATTTTTATTGTATGCCTTTAAGCAACAGATGAGGATAGACAGATATACAGTATTGGTAAGAAAATCTTTACCAATAACGGAAAAGCACTGATTAACGTTTAGCAAAAATGATACAAGTCTAGGAATGCTAGAATGCTGCCTCTAGAATAGAAATACGGATGATTTCGACACACACGAAATAATAAATGCAGCGTGTATTTTCAATGTCGAACGGGGGGAAAAGGAAACTTTTTAGTCGAATTTTTAGTTGGAATTGACCGAAGTGGTAAAAATTCAGTTCCAATTAACGAGATACTTTTAACATCGAAGCCAATACAAGTTTTTGGGGGCCTTTGGATCAGAAAAAGCCGAAATGACAGCCATCGTCGCATAGGGAACCGATCTAACAGCTTCCTTTGAGACTTTTTGTCTTACACCGTCTCTTCCGGCCGTATTTAGCTACGCCGATTGGTCGCATACCTCTTTTATTTGCATACGCACATAATTTTATCTCAATAAACGAAATAATATAATATATATAATAGAAAAGTTGTTCAATTTCTAATTGGTTTGAAAAATTCATGCTCTCGTGCGCCTCGTATTAAAGCCACGTTCAAAGTCGCCTAAACATTTATACCCGGCCATCGTAGCAGCTGGGAACCGCTCTAACTGCTTCGCTTGTCAGAGGAAGCTAATAATTTTCGAAATCCTACTACTTTTTTTAATTTAAATTTCCATTACAAACCCTTTCTATGTCCCCAAATACCCATTTACCGTCCATTATTTTCCCAAACTTACTCTCGTCCATTCTAGTTGTCCCAGCGTATCCTCCTAATTTCCCATTTCCTCTCAAACACCTCACGGTAAAAACTCATCCAATCGACAACTCACATTCAATTCATGAACAATCTGCCAATACTCATTCTTATCAAAACCAAGATCTCTTTCCGATTGACTTTTTCACATATCAAACTACCAAACACGTCATTTCTTTCAACCATTTACACTTATCACAAATCATACAATTTTTTACCAAATCCCCACCAGCTACATTAACATTGCGCACAAAATTCAGTTAAAGATCCCGAAAGTGCACAAAACAATTTTCTTACTTCCTTAAAGACTGCAAGAAAACCGAATCCAACTCGAAAGCTAATGTTTAGCAAATTTTTAAATAACTTCCTACGGCGATAAATTAAAATAAATACGTTATTAACAATTCATTTTTTTTTCTAATGCATGTAGGCGGACAGCATTACCCCCTATGAAGGGACGACACGAACGGCACCATTTTTCGATCCGACCACCCTCAACACCGAACTGTACCACTGGGATTAACAATTCATTAATTACAGATATTTCATCTGAAGCACACAAATCATTGGATGTCAAATCATGGAATCTAAATAGACTGCATCTTAGTTCGGGTTGAAAAAGATTACATGCTACCATAGATGCTTATGGATCGGCCAGATTATATGGGCGGTTTTGGGTTGAACAAACATGGCTTAACTATTCATTTAGGAATAGCTTACAGTTTGCCAGGCCCTGATTTTCCATTAGGCCCGCCCCTAAAAAAAAAATTTTTACCTCAGCAATTTTTTAATAGCAATTTTTAACAGCAATTTTTTTTTTTTATTTTTTATAAATCCTTTGAAATTTGAACGATTGGTTCATCATATGTATGTAATAGTGTTAATAAATTTTTCTGGTTGCATTGTATTGGTGTTTTAAGGATGAAGTTAATATATTGTATCACTTTTTGTTATTTGATAATGTTCTAGGCTTCTACACTTCAAATAGCCAATTCTTGGTAAAATGGTACTTTCACAATGATTCATGATTATTTTTTTTGCGTGTCAATTTTGGAAATTTTATGTCCACATTAGTGTTAGGGGGTCCCCATCCCGAGTTGTGCCTTTAGTCCAGAATTTTCTAAATCGGACCCTGCAGTTTGCATCCGAACCATTTATAAGTGTGCATGTGGCATTTTGCAAGTTGGCTCCGCACAACCCTTCTGACCATCTACTTCCTCAGCACACTGCCTCTGACTAAAGTATGCAATATGTCCTTACAACAAAGAATAACTACATTTTTCAAGGCACATTGGGAAGGTAGATTATTTAAATTATAAACAAGCCAGGCATAAATAGTAATTCGTCAAACAACGTTACTCCAATTTCAAATGCGAATTTCAACTCTGGGATGAACACAAGTAGTAAATACTGCCTCAGTGACAAGGTATTTTTAGTTTTAAAACTAAAATAAAAAAATGCTGAATCAAAAATGCATTAACTGTTATGAATCCAAAAAGAGATGAGAACTTCTAATTATTCAATAAATCGACTCACTGTTATCACTTATGAATTATAATTAAACAAGCTTAAGAAAAATTATTTACATTTTTTTGTGACATGCGTATTTTATTTAAGATTTGAGCTTGAGCCAAGCTAATGGTTATCGCCTCGGGATTCAATACTGAGGGTACTTGTAGTATCCTGACAGGCACCACTCAATGCTCCCGTGTTTATGCCAGGTATGGACATGTTAAATTTGTAGATTGGAGTGTATGAGCCCCTCACATGTTGCCCCTGGGTCTAAATTGAAATGGCATCAGGGGGAGACATTGCTTCACCTATGTAGTGTACTCTTTTCAAGGAACCAACAATTTTGCAGTGTACATGGGCGAATGTCGAAAGACAATGTGCCCACTGCATTGGAAAGAAGGAAATTTTTTGTTTTTAAATTTAAGGTCTTGGGAATGAACTTTTAATGCAAATTAGGTTATCACTGTCAATTGTGAGTTACTGATGGCTGTCTGCACACATCTCTGCAGAGGCATGAAAAGACCGAATTCAAGAATTTAGGGATGACCTGTTTCCCCTATGAACAGTGTATGTATTGTGTTTTGCATTTCTTCTCAATGAACTTTGTATTGTAGCATAATGCAGTCCCCTTGGCATTCATTCCTACAGTTAGTTATAGAAACCATAAATGATAAATATTGAAGCAAAGTCATATGTGAATTCACATTAATCTAAGAATAAGAATGGAATTCAATAAAATTCAAAAACAGAGACCAATAACAAATTTCAAAAACTTTATTTTCACCTTAATACATGGGAAGCCATGTAACTTAATTTTCAGCAGCAATTGCATTATAAAAATACCTTATAATAATTTAAAAGAAAAAACTGGTCCATTGTTGAAAAATGTAAAAATATACAGAAATGAGGACTCTAGAGTAGTATACTTTCTAACTGAAATCATCAAATGTATCTCTTATATTCTGATAAAAAATAACTAAACATTTTACTGTGATCTTATTCCAAATGCATAGAATCAGTGAAGGCTGAATGGCGACTTTCCACCATACGTGACACCTGCATATGAATGATCACTATTATTTTAATATTTATCACTATCAAGTCATTATAATCAAAATTAGAAGTGATAGTATCTAGACCATTAAGTGATGAACAACACTTAGCAAAACAAACAAAAGCAAAACAGTAGTCTTAATTGAATAATTAAAACTTTCTAGAGTTGGTCCCTCATTGAACACAATCAGTAATATCGAATGAAGCTTTCACAGAATTCAATAGAAACTTTAACAACTTTTGAATACCAACTGCAATCATTCACATCTACAAACTTTTACAGTAACAAGGGTTTGCACACATTTTCAGAAAACAAAAATAAGGACTTTTGAAGGACCTTAAAGATGATTTTAAAGTTTTGTATCCAAAGTTTAGACATCTAAAAATATTTGTTTATGAATTCATAATAATAAAAATTGTATTTCATAGTAAAATAAATTTTAAGACTTCCTGGCACATTTCAAATCTAACTATAAGTCATAAAATCAAAAGGAGTGGAATAACCAAGTTTCTTGAAGGTTTAAAACAAGGTTCATTATCACTGCTCTGAAATCTTAACCCCTTAACCGGTTTGCCCATACAGCATACGGGCATCGATATTCTCTCCTTTCCTCTTTTCATTTTGTAAAGACTAATACTAATACAAATCCTAGTACAAATAGTTTTAACCAATGTCGTAGCTTATCCATTTCATTTAAATTCTTTTAAGTCGGTTTTCTTTATTAAATGGAAGCGTGGGAACTTTTGTTCTACTGCTTGCAACGCTTGTGAATTCAAACCACTGCATTTTAAAAGAAATTATGGATGAAATAAGCGACAAAAATACTTTCCTGTTAGATGATGGACTGAATTCTGATTCAGATTTGGAACTGTCTTCTAATAATCTGGATTATTCTTCAGCCCTGATTGTGATTTAGGACTTTGTATTACACCATGCTTCAAATTGTACAACACACAAAAAAAGACTTTTGAACAACTTGCAAAAGCGTAAACTTCAAATTTTAAAGTACATATAAAAGAAATTTTTTAAGATCTGTTAAAGATTCTTCATTGCATGCAGTTTTCTTGCAAAAAGCAAACATTTATAGGGTTTTGTGTTCCAAAAGTTTAAAATAAAAATAGTGTAAAAGCATTAAAAGTGAGATTTAATAAAAAAAATTCTTTCATTTTTCTTATTTTATTAAGTATGGTACTTAATTATAGGCAACAAAAAAATATGCCTTTTTCGACAACATTTCTAGTAAAAAAATTGACCAGTTAAGGGGTTAAAGGGAGATGCTCAAGCAGTGTATTAAAACATGCACATTTCCAGGGAAAAAATAACATTCAATTTTATACATGGTTAGCTTTTTTTCTGAAAACAACAACAAAAAAAATAAATAGATGTGAATTCTTGTCTGAAGCATCCACGACTAAATCGACACAATCATGGCACGAGTAAAAAATACTTACAAACCTTGATGAACTTTCAGGAGAAATTGTCATCTTAAAAAAAGAAAAAGGAAAAAAAAATGGAATTCTATTTCCAAGGAATAATCGATTGCAAATAATATCACAATAGGCTGACTTTTAGCAATGTTTTCCCTCATTCTTTTCCAGGTTAGAGAAAAGCAGTTTCATCAGAGGCACATTAAATGAGATTATCAGTATCCATTGAAGAAAAGTATCAGCTTTATAACCTAATGCGATACTTGGATAATTAGAATGATCATTCTTCCATTAGATGATAAGGGATTTTGGAAAGATTTCCATGGTTATGTAGTCGTTCACAATCTGAAAAATAAAAGACACATTAATGGGACCGTAATGCACTTTGAACGTGCTTTTATGTTTATGACTTAAAGTTATAACTGGTTATTAGAGTAACAAATTATTCCTTTTTAATTTTCAAGAGCTTATACAGGATCCATACTCATTTTCAGATACCAAAGATGCACAGTTCTTGGACTTTTAAGAACTTAAGGTACAATTTAGAAAATTTTAGTAAATCTTAAAAAATTGAAAAATTTTAACAGTAATTTAAAAGTAATTTTAAAATTACTAAAATTTCATTAGTAATTTTAGTAAATTTTAGAAAATTTTTGTTTATTAAAATTTTAGTAACCTAAAGTAAACTAAATCTAGATTTAGTTTAATTTACTTTACACAAAATACACCACAGTTTGACATTTTCAGAATTCAGAAATAAAGAGCATCTTTTTAAGGCTTTGTGGTAGTAATTTTAAGGACTCTCAAAAATGAGCAAAAATGTTTTATGTCAAATGTTTGGACTTTTAAATTATTTGATTTTCAAACACTACAAAAAAAAAAGAGAGAGATTCTTATGACTTTTTGAGTTGCTGTGGTAGCATTTTTAAGAATTCTCAAAAATGATTGTAAATGTTTCATTTTAAAAGTTTAAAAATATCCAATTTCAAGAAATCAAAATTTAGGAATTCTGAAGAATTCTTTTAGGAACCTATGGAAGCATATTAAGGAGCTCAAAAATGATATTAAATGTTATATTTCCAAAGTTTAGGCATTCTTAAAATGTTTGAGTATTACGTTCATACAACCCACTGCTGATTTTTCTTAAAATATCCACTAAATGATTTAAAATATTAATAATCATGGTCTATATTCACTTTTAGAGATTGCTATTGGTTTGATTTTCCTTGCATTTAACTCAATAAATTTAGAATAAGAAGCATCATAGTAAGCCATTAGAACAAATGCAGTTATATTACATTTAGAGTTGGGAGGTGAGAGGGACCATATCAAAATAAGCATTCTTGTTTCTCTTGATCTGGTCCACTTCCTTACATTCTTGCAACCAATTTCTTTTCATGGCTGAAACTAGCTGAATAGCCGTGCTTTGCTACAGAGTACATTATAGGATAATTACAATGAAAAAATAATGAAATTGCTTTTTAGAGGATTTTCTAGTAAACAATATTTTTTGTTCCTTCATTGGGCAGAACAAATATTACCGGGCTCGTCAGCGAATTTACGCATGAGCAAGTTACGTAAAACTGACCATGGGAGAAACAATTTTCTCCTATATCTATGCCAGCGTATTTTAAAGTTTGGCCTTGAGACTTATTTATCATAATGGCGAAGCATACTTTGAGGAGAAATCGCAGTCTCTTAAAGTCAAAGGGGAGGTCATTGGGTATTAGAGGAATGTGTGGTCCAAACACTTTTTCTCCTCGAGCACACCCGGTTAAAATAATAGCTTCGATTAAATTTTTCTACAAGGCCTTGACTTGTAGTCTAGTGCCATTACACAATTTCGATGATTTTTAATTCCGAAGGAGCATTACGGGTGTGCCCTTCTACAAAAAGAGCATATGGTATGGAAGACCCGGTGGTTTAAGGGATTTAAAAACTCTACCAGATAGTTCAAGGCATCATCTGAATTACACACAGTGTCTGTCGACTGTCAAAATTTCAACCCTTTAGGTCCGCCGGTTTGGTCTGTGCGAAGTCTGTCAGTCAGTCATGGAACTGTTTTATATATAGGTTCAATTTAATATCCATAAAACATACTAATTTGAATTAAATTCTTAAAAAACTAGTGGTTAAATTTTATCTTTCACTCTATTTTAATTTTGTCAGTTTATTTCGTTGTTATGCACGTGACATAAAATTGATTTAAAGTATCAAAAAAGAAAAGAAACCACGTGATCAGCATTTAAGAAATTAAATTCTAAAAATTAATCTTTAAAAATTTATCCAAAATCAGAAAATAGTGGTAAAGATTCGAAAAAGATTTTATTTTAAAGGGATTTTTATGATCTTTTTTGTGATATAAATTTTATAATCCTCAGATTATTATTTTAAATGAAAACTTAAAAAAAGTTACAAAAACAGCTTAAAAGTTCAATTTAAAAAAATCTAAAAAGAATTTTTTAAAAATCTTTCTTAGTGCACCCCTACACTATAAGAAGAATCGCCATGCAAAATGTCAGTCCTTTAGGTCTAGCAGTTTGGTCTGTGCGTTATCTGTCAGTCACGGAACTGTTTTATATATATAGATTAGAAAAGCATGCAATGAGAGTTTAGGGCAAGTACTTTTATCTACTGGGCAGCATCTGAAAACGAGACACATAATTTTAAAATTTTAACAAAAATTTCTATGAGGAAGTTCAAAACATCCACTAAAATTCTCACTTCTTGAACTTTCTCTTTCTTTAACTCAGGAACTAAGTAGGTAAAACCAGTTGCTTCAAATTTGCTGCCATCTAAATTCAAATGCTTATCATATAACAGCTCCTATGATAAAAAAAAAAAAAACTCAGAATAAATATATACAAAAATTTACTCTATCAAAAAGATAAAATTACTAATTTTGAAATAATATAATGCATGAATATTTTTCATAAAATACAAAGTTAAGATAAAGGCAACCTACTTTAGCTGAATCATAAATTTTTATACACAACTAGTTGGTACATGTAAAAACATGATGACTGGATAGTACATAAATGTATATACTGAACACATCATTGCCAAATGTTGAAAATCATAATATTAATAATAGAGAAATACACTTTAAAAAATTACTATCGAACCTAATAAAAGAAAATATGGTTACTTAACAGCGCAAAATAAATAATTTCCATCAGGTTTAATTCTATGTCTCACAAACATAATTAAAAATAAAAAATGGCAGAGAAAGAGTTAGAGAGATTCCCAAGAATAAACAAATTAACGTGTTTATGCAGCATTGTGCTTAGTAAGTATCTAAACCTAGATTTAAACATGTCACTGAGCATGTGCAGAAAGCAATTTTCAACCGTAGATTATCGTTAATTAATAGAAATTGCAGCTACAGAAACAAAATGAAGTAAATTGATTCAGTAGTTTTCTCTCATGGACTGCCCAAAGAATTGGCTTAGCAACTTAAATTTATCGATTTGCTCCCATTTTCAGAAATCAAATATAAGGACTTTTTTAGGACCTGAGGTAGCATATTTAGACAACTCTAAAATGGTTTTAAATATGTTTCAATTCCCAAGACTAAAGATCTAAAAACATTTGAGTATTAACCTAGAAAATATTAAATGGATTTGTAAAATCTTTTTTGATCTTTAATTTATCTTTGTTATCTATTTTTAATTCTCTAAAAATTATCACCTCTACAAATTTTCAATATTAATTTTATTTCAAAATTACCTTTACAGCTAGTAATTATTTGGTTTTTAATCACATCTTCACTTGACTGATTTACACCGGTTTGTCATTAGAGCAGGGATTCCCAACCTTTGGGAAACTCGGGGAACCTTTGCTAGAATTTTAGTTTTTCAATTTTTTAAATATTAAATTAATGTGGAATATATTTTAGTTATATGTTACATTTAAGTTCAAACAAATACTCACTCCGTTGCTGATTTTATTCATTTACTAGCTGAATACCCGTGCTTCACTATGGAATACATTTTAGGCTAATTACAATGAAAAAATAATGAAATTGCTTTTTAGAGGATTTCCTAGTAAACAATATTTTTTGTTTTTTCATTGGGCGGAACTAATATTACCGGGCTCGTCCGCAAACTTAGGCGTGAGCAAGCTACATAAAACTGACCATGGGAGAAACAATTTTATCTTACATCTACGCTAGTGTATTTTAAAGTTTGGCCTTGAAACTCACTTATCATCATGGTGAGGCATACTTTGAGGGGAAATCAGAGTCTATTAAAGTCAAAGGGGAGGTCATTGGGTATTAGAGGAATGCATGGGAAAAAACACTTTTTCTCCTCGAGCACACCCGGTTAAAATAATGTCTTCGATTAAATTTTTATGCAGGACTTTGAATTGTAGTCTAGTGCCATTACACAATTTCGGTGGTTTTAAATTCCTAAGGAACATTACGGATGTGCTTATAGTATGGAAGGGTGGTTTAAGGGATTTTAAAAACTCTACCAGATAGTTAACAGAATCATCTGAATTACAGACAGTGTCTATCGACTTGTAGACCATTACTTCCCCGTCAAAGGAATTTAGCAACATGTCATTAATGAACACAGCTTGATCGTTTTGCAGAGTCAAAATGGACCTTTCTCAAAACCATTCTATAGGCTTATTCTGTATTTGAGCAATGCCTGGATAAATGTGATCTATCAGATCCTGGATGGTAGTCACTAATTTGAATTAAATTCGTTAAAAACTTCCATCTCAATTAGTCTAGTGGTTAAATTTTATCTTTTACTGTATTTTAATATTTTTTTGTCAATTTATATCACTATGCACACGATGATAAATTAATTTAAAGTACCAGAAAAAGAAATCACATGATCGGCATTTGGGAACAAGTGCATTGATTTGCATCACAATTTGTCGGGCATGAGAGTCATTCATTCTACTTAATATTTATTTTATGTGGGCCCCACCAATATTTCTTTTTGTCTGTTATAAAACACAACAAAAACACACTTGTGGCACCCCTGTGGCATAGCAGTTGGGAATCATTGCATTAGAGTAGGGATTCTCAAGGGGTCCAGTGGACCCCTTGGGTGTGGATCAAAGTTTAAAAAGGGTCTAAAGTATTCCAGGGGTCTATTAGGGGTCGATAATAAATTTTTCTGCTTTAAAATTTAACTTTTTAGGAATGTAATTATTAGATAATATCCATTTTAATATGTATAAATACAGATAAAAAGTATTATGGGAAAACATCAACCACAGCCATCGCATTCAATTTTTTGAAAAATATTATAATTACATGTAAGTCAGTAAAATTGTTTTGTAAAATATATATTTATATTCATTATGTTAGTTATTGTGACTCTACAATGACAAGGGATTTCAGGCCAAACATTAAAAAAATTGTATCAATGCATCAAGCACAACCACCACATTCATTGAAATCGAACTTCTGTGCAATTATAATCTGGGTTTCTGAAATCTCATTTATATTTGTGAAATTAAAAATGAAAGTAGTACAAAAATAATAAAACATAAACCTAATGAACCCCTTTTTTAAATTTTTTTGTTTATATTCTCAGTCAAATTGTTATCTTTAAGTGTTTTATGTGCAATTATTAGTATTATAAATATGTTGTATGCTATATATTACAGAGAAAAATGTGAGGGGGTCGATGGAGAAAATCATTCTTTTAAAAGGGGGTGTAGATTTTTTTCTATTTTGCAGTGGGGGTGGGAGAGTGATTATATTGAAAGGGTTCCTCATACCAAATGATTAACATATGCACATCTCCATTCTACTAAATCCAATTGCTGAAAATCCATCCATTGAAAATTCTTGTATTTCTCAACTCAAAAATGAGGACCTTTTAAGCGAAATAAAAGTATGCAAAACTTCTCAAAGACCTTTAAAGATAGAAAGTGAAAATAGGTACTTCTTAATAACTTTTAAGGACCATACGTACCCTGAGTGCACTTTCAGATAGTTAGCACAGAGTTTGTCTTTATCGAATACTAAGTGCTCTTTTTTTGTTCTGTAGATGAACAAAGCACGTCAGAATGGCCACCTGACTGAGACATATGCTGTACGGCACCCAATGCCCATGGTCAAGAAAGTCGAGATGGGCACTGTGGACCACCTTGGTCCACAGTGGACTGTTGCAAAAGATGAACAAAGATTATCAAATGTTTCAAAATATAAAAATAAAATCTTTATTCCACTGGAAATAGTAACTCTTGTTTCAGTCATTCCAACTTCAAAATTCGAAAACTCAACTCCCTACCTTCCAACAACTTACCAACTTATATCCACCACATAAAAACCCGAGGGGCGTGGTGGCCCAGTTGGCAAGAGCAGCGGACCAGTGATCTGAACGTCTCTGGTTTGATATTCATCACTGACAAAATCCACCACCGTGTATGCTAATGGCGGTGGTGCACATAAAATCTGTCATGGCTGCAATGTCCTCCAAGTTCTCAAAATTTACCTCTCGGGGCAAGTGTACCGGTCTTGTCACTTGACTCGGTTCATAATTACGAGACTGGTCCATTAGCCAAGTCGGACTCTGACCCTTGTGGTGCCAACTTAAAACCGGAGCCGCATCACTCAGCCCAATAGCCTATAATGGCCTTGATCTGATGTTGCTGCCGGTCAAGTAACAACAACAACATAGAAACACAGCAGAGAATAACAATTCAGCAGAAAAGTTTGTGATGTCATGAATGACAATAATTAACAAATACCAAATGAAAACTATCCTTGTAGCCATGATGTCATAGCGATTCAGCATTTATATGAAAACAGAAAAACAAACAATGTCATCAACTTAATATGTCGAAATTTGGGAAATAATATAAGCACACAGCAAAAGGGAATTACGCAGTTGTTAAAGTCAGTAAGAAGATTTGTGTAGTGAAAAAATAAAACTTAACTTACTTGATGTAAATAAGGATTTAAGGGTGTATTCTCAATTCCATCTTTGGAACAGGCTTCTGCCCACGGTCCCAGATGTTTGTCATTAATGTCATCTACAAGCGAAGACATATCCACCTGAGAGAAAAACAAGCAAAACAATACAAATGGAATGAATAAAAAGAAAGAGATTCAACACTTAAAAATTAAAATACCGTAAAACCTTGTTTATTGAAATAATCCAGATCAGATTTGTAGACATTTTTATTCAATGTTCACATTAGATAATTTTTAACTAAGATAGCAAGAATGTCAAATATTCGCTCTTTAGTTTGATTCAATGTACAGTTCCTGCATAGATGGTACAATAAATTACGGTAAAATGCTTTTTGTTGAGTTGAAGAAAGTTTTAATAGACTTACCATTTCTTTGTTAAGAAATGATGTGAAAAGTTATTGATATTATTTAATGTCTTATAAACAACTAGCCGCTGCACGACCAGCATGGTCGCTTTTAATTTTGAATTTTCTTTTGCAAAACAACTCAACTGAAAGAAACGTATGTAAGGAATGTTACTATTACCTGTCATCATAAATATACGTTGTTAAATCGAAGTGCGATCTCAGCCAAAAAATTTATAATCATTGCAAAATTCTCTCTAAGGCTGATTCTAAAACATTGATTAAAAAAATATGAATTTTAATGTGAACATCCCAGACACTTGATGTACTATTGTTCACAATTCAGATATTTACACTTAATCATACCAAATAAAAAATTATTGGGAACATTTCTTCACTTATAAAATGGAGTAATATGATATTCCTCAAACTTCTTGGTATACACAGTTGAGTATTTCAGAAGTAGGAAATACTACAGTGACAGAATCAAAAGAACGGGCTCTAGATAAACCTACATACAACTGTCCGTGACTAAACACTGGATTTGATAGGTCATACTTTGTCAAAAGTTTGCCTTCTTACTTACATTTAGAAAAACCGATGGAACAAAAGAATAAATTAAAATTATTCACGTGTACAGCAATTAAATTGTACCAAATTACGTGCTATCGTCGAACCACTACACACACGCAGTTGGCTGCTAATGTTTACATCTGGTAGTTGCAACCGTTGCCATTCGGAGTGTAGAAATAGCGCCGATTTTTGTGCCGCATACCTACGCGTTTTATATATATAGATACACAGTTGAGTATTTCAGAAGTAAGAGATATTACAGTGACAGAACCAAAAGAACGGACTCTATATAAACCTACATACAACTGTCCAAGATTAAACACTGGATTTGATAGGTCTAAACATATTTTGTCAAAAGATCAGCGGTTGTAACAAACGTCGCCACTACACACATGTGGTTTTAAATTGCGTACAGCTGCTAATGTTTACATCCGGTAGTTGCAGCCGTTGCCATTCGGAATGTACAAATATCATTGATTTTTGTGCCGCATACCTACGCGTTTTATATATATATAGATGCTATGTCATTTTATTACAAAACATAGGTTTTGTTGTAATAATCTGCTTAGTTAAGAATTTTATTTTGCTTATTACCCATATTACCCGGATTTTTGATTATCCGGATTGTCTATGGTCCCAGATAGTCCAGTTAAACGAGGTTTTACTGTATACACAAATGCAAATATCAGCTCTGAAAAAGATTTTGAAAAAAAAAAATTCTGAATACACATATTTTATTCACTACATGATAAAAATGTAACCTTTGAATTATATTTATTTAAAAGAACTCCTGGGTCAAAATTTTATGCCTTTATTTCTTTATGGAAGTCATAAATTTCAAACATTTATATTTTTATCTTCAATAATAAATAGCGTAAATAAAGTAATTTTTAAAAGTGTGTAACTGATTTCTTTCAAAATAAGTCATAATACTAATTTTTCATCATAACATTTAAAATTTTTAGGAGATAAAAAAGTTTAAAATATTTTAACAAAGTATCTTGAAATCCAAATTGCAAACTTCATAACATATGTAGAACATTAATCAGTGTTTCCTTATGAAAAGCAATAGCATTGATTCTGAAATCCATGATCTGTATTTTTGCATACATAAACAAATTTGATAACTATTTTTGTATAAATAAATAATCATTGTCAATACAAATGATAAACCAATATTTAACTCTTTTTGTTTTAGGACTGTTTGAGTATTATTTTTCAATAATTTCTATTTACTGTTCATCAGAGTCTGTATGCAAAACTTTATTGAAAATAGGAAAAAAGCAGGAATTTTTTTCAAAAAAGTGGCGATTTTTTTTGTTTACTGAAAATATGGAATTTTTTTGATGAAGAACAGGGAAAAGAAATTGCCTTAAAATAAAGAGATAGAGAAAAAAAGAATTTTACACTAAGCTAAGAATGATGTTTGAATATAAGAACAGAAAAACTTAAAATAATATATTTCTCAATGTACTTCAAAACATTTTAAATATGTTTGTTGCATGTGCCTAGTACAAAACCCATGTTTTGATCAATATAGCTTGTTAAAGATAAAAAAAGAATTCTAAAAAGCAGAAAAATTATGAAAAAGTAAGAATGCTGTGTTTCAAAAAGTAGGAAAAATAGTGAATACAGTACAACCTCCCAAATCCGGAATCATTCACAGGATATGGCAATTCCGGATTTGAGAGGTTTTTAAATAACACTACAAAATTTTAGGAAAAAAAAATAACACACTTAAAAAAACATGCAAAATGGTTTAATTATTAAATAAACCTAAATACAGAACATATAATTACATTATAATTTAAACATTTCAGTCAATAATGTCTGTTGCTTTAGATTCAGCTTATTAGAAATTATTTTTTCTCGAATCCTATATAGTACCATAATTTCATGTTCCGAGATAAAATTCTATGCCTAATATTGTTTTATCTAATGATTTTATCAGGTCTTCCATTGAAATTCTTTCATTTTTGGGGCATTCACGATCACTGTCATCATAACCTTTGTTATTTACAACACTATCAATAATTTCAGAATCGCTCAGAGAACATTTTCGTGGCTGTATGTCCGATTTATTTAAGTTAATGTTGCCTTTATTTGCACATTCTACTAATTCTGCTATTTCAGCTTCTTTCCCAGACACTTGAAAGCCTTCAAAATTGCTGCTGTCACATTTTTTTACCAATCATTTTGGTAGCAACATCTATCGGTAAAATTGGCCATTTATTGAAACATTCCAGATTTGGGAGATTGTACACACCCTGTTAGAATAATTCCAATTTTTATCGCATTGAAAGAAATGACAAAATTCTATATTTACCTTTGCAAGAGTTGATAACGTTGTTCCAAAGTAGTCATGGTTGATATTGAAAATATCAGAGACAATACTGCTAATTTTGCCTTGAGCTGAAAAGAAATCAGTGCAGTGATGACAATTTCCAACTGGGTTTTGAAGAGTAACTAAGGGAAGGTAGACTTACTCGTGTCCCCTTTATCTACTATGTGGTACACCTCTCCCGACTTTCCATTCAAACAGGCATGCCAAATGGCCCGACTCATGTCAAGTGCATGCACAGTGTGCATTTTGATGTCTTTATGCCATAACAGCTAAAAATAAAGGATTGCATTAGAAATCAAATCAAAAATAAAACCACTTCCATATTAATGCCGTACCTCAAACATCTTCATCAAGTTTCTTCCTATTCTTAGTCAAATTGTTATCTTTGAGTGTTTTATGTGCAATTATTAGTATTATAATCATGCTGTATGCTGCATATTATAGAGAAAAATGTGAGGGGGTCAATGTAGGAAAAAGGTTGGGAACCCCTGGTTTACATTGTATTTAACTCAATAAAATTCAGATGATTCAGCAAGTCTTTAGCCTTACAGTTAAGTCATAGAATGAAAATGCTTGGATTTGAACTCTAATATGAATATATTTAAAGAACCAGAAAGAAGACTGAAAAAGAAAGGATTTTGAATGTAAAAATTACTAGTTCTTAAAGACTTTTAAGGGCCGTATACACTGTAATAACAAAATTATGTATTTAATTTAAAATCAGCCATATTAAATTTAAAACCTAAACAAAACAACATTTTGAAAGAAAATTTCTGACACCCATATTATACTTTAATTTCTTTTAACAACAAATAATTCCATGCATGATAAACCAGGCAATCTACAATTCCTAATCAATGAACTAAACAAAGTATTCATCTCATAAATCCACAAAAAGTTTTTTTGCACACAATATGTTATCAGAAAAAAAATGTTACTTTTGAGAAGGAAGTGCAGACAAACATACTTTCATCATTTCTCCAAGATGTTTATACACGGCTCCAACCACTAAACGAGGCACTGGGGAGAGAAAGAGAGAACAAAAAAATCTCATTTTAAAGGTGCACAATTATTAATTTGCAGACTGTAATGATAATACAGGGTGTTTCAAAAAGAATACCCGATTTGAAATAAGTATATTATCAAAATATTGAACATAGAAACTTAAAATTAATTTTATATTACATGGCTAATCATAAAGTTTTTTTACAAACAAAATTAAAGGTGCTCAATATGTCCACCTTTGGATGCAAGACATATGTCTATACGGCGTGCAAATTCGTCCCAAACTTTTGCGAGCATGTCTGCATACACTTCTTCCACAGCTGTTATGCGTATACAGACAACCAGTGTCTTGGATTTGTTTATACTACTGCCTAATGCTCTGAGAGTCTAATGCCTGTACTCAGACAACTTGTGTCTTGGAATTGTTTATACTATCGCCCAATGCTCTGACAGTCTAATGCCTGTACTCAGACAACCCGTATCTTGGAATTGTTTATACTATCGCCTAATGCTCCGAGAGGCAAGAACTTGAACCTAGCCGGGTTTTGTTGACGAAAATCCAGCTGAACAGTTGTTATGGACTTACACTTCGCAAATCGTAGAACACAAAATGATTTCTGGTGTGCAGTTGCCATATTTACAAACATTAAAGTGGCAGGCGAAGGTAGAGCATTAGCACGACTTGTCGGCAACTGCATGAAACTTGAGATTTCCCTCTTTTTGCCTATACATTATTCGAATAAAACAGATTAAAAGATGAATAGTTATGACTTTTTTAAATCAGATGATTCTTTTTGAAACACCAGGATGTCTATGGAGTTTCTGAAAATCAATTGCGTGACCTATTCTAGCATTTTGTGACTAAATAATTTTCTGACATCAGTATAAAAACCTTTTCATTGGCATATCTATAGAAAATTAAAGAAAATTTTTAGGTAACTATCAAATTCCTCTTTGAGATTCTTAAACAGATAAAATGTAAATAAAATTTCACCAAAAACACAAAAGAAAAGTAGGGAATTATTTTAGCAGAAAAGTAGAAATCTTTTTGGAAAAGAAAGAAAAGGGAAATATTTTTTGAAAGGTGGGAATTTTTATGAAAAAATAAGGACATGGTTTTAGATAGAGGAAATTATATTTTTAAAGATGGGAAAATTTTTGTTTTTTCTCAGAGTGAAATGGGAAGGAAATTTAATTATAAGAATAAGAAAACATAAAATTTTACTGCAAAATTCTCTTAACACGAAACATGAGCCTAGTACGCAACCAAATTATTTTATAAACAGTGACCCATATACCTTTTTAAAGATAAAAGAAAGAGAGTGAGAGAGAGAAATTCTAAAAATCTCTAAAATGCAAGAAAACAAGGAAAAACATTTTATAAAGAAAGAAAGGTAGCAACTGAAGAAAAAGTAGATGCTGTAAACATCTGTCTGTATAATATATATTAAAAAAAAAAAATAGTAGAACGATAAATCAATTTTGTTGAATACTGAACTTAAAACCTTCTCTAGACACATATCAACAAAAAATACACCAATCTATTGGTTGTTTATAGTTTTTAAACAAACAATAGATTTTTTTTTTCAGTATAGACATTCCTACACACACTAGCTGTCAAAAAGCAAACAATATTTTATTGTTATTTTATGCAAATTTTTCAGTAATTATAAAAGCAAAAACAAACAAACTGGTATGAATATGAATACAATGTTAGTGGAATTCCGAGACAAAACTATTTTCCAAATTTTAACTGCTGTTATATTTGAGACATTTTTACCTTGAAATCTAATTAGCCAGTCATTATTTCAACATTTTAGTTAGAGATGGATTATTTACACACACAAAGAGATTGTTCAGCAAATTTCCCAAAACTGTCATTCAGGGTCTCTATTCATTTACAAGCATGAAAAAAGGCGACTTTTTATGGTCTGTGGTAGTGCAGTTAGAAAAATAGCTAGAATGTATTTTTCCTTCCTATCTAGCCTTAAATATTTACTTTATGAGCCACCATTAACATATTAACGGTTTCAATAAACCCCTGAAGTCATCCCAGCAAACCAAATCAATTACCGATGGAGCAAACACAATAGTGACGTTATTTTGTAGAGGAGATGCGGCACTCACTTCAAATGTTTAATTCATGACGTCATTCCAACCCAAAACTTTAACTGCTGTATTAAGAAGCGCAATAAATTTGCAAATTCCGAAGATATCGTTTGCACTGCCATGGAGCACCACATTTGGCTATTGTATAAAAGCCATGTGGCGAACTTAATGGAGAGGTTCTTCGGTGGTGGAGCCTGTGCGTGGTTGGTTTTTTCCCCCAACAACACTCCATGCCTACAGATGGAAGCTAAGCAATGGATCTGTATGGAGTGTTCCTGCTTAAATCCGCTCTTTGTTATTTCGCTTCGTGAAAATGTAGCTATATATAGAAGGAAAGATGGCCGTCAACATTACGTGTATATATCTACATGAGTGTACTGAGTTTTTTTTCTTCAAGAACAATCATCCTCTCTGTTTGAGAACACGAACTCTGTTTATTTAATCGAACTGTTGAACCTTTGAAAAGGTCTTTACATTATCTTATGTTTCAAGAAGTGCTTATTTTTTTAAATGATATTATAGCATTGTGTTTTAATTGATTTTAATCTTTTGTGTGTCTGTTTTTTATGAATAAACTTTAGTCATATTTAAGACTAGTTATATGTTTTTATGTTTCGCTTCAAGCTTGCACATCACACTTTGAGAACAGTTTTATTAGGGTTAATTTTCAGCTACCTTTCCTTATTTGTTGAGGTGATAGTCCATTTTCCCTGTTAGCCATATCGGCTCTGCACCTAAAAGCTAAAACTTTATTTAAAGAAAGTTTATGTTCTTTTACTTTTACATTATCTATCATTCAAGGTTATGGGCATTTCTGCCCCCAAACCTAACAATACCAACAAAAAAAGAAAGCAACATAAACATAAAATTAATGGTATATTTAACCTTGTTTTTGTGAAACTAATGCATCACTGTCTGGTTTGAAGGTGGTAGTTGCAATTCTTGGTGAATTTAAAAAATGCTCATCACAAATTTTTCCATTTAATTTTACCCATCATGTGCTTCATCTTTGAAAACAATTGTCCGTGAATGTATGCAAGGCAAAACTGCGATGACATGAATAAGACGTGATTGTAAAACAAGGGATATTTTCCTCTGGGAAGATGTGTTATAAAGTTTGGGGTCTTATGGGGCCACATTACTAGCTGTCAAGGAACACACCTGGACTATATAAACCCCAAGATTATTTTAACGTAGGATTACGTTCCTCAATAACGGTCCTTTGGAGAGAAAAAAATTATAATTTTGGCAGTAAACAGTTAAACAGAAAAGTACCAAAATGCGTTAAAAAAAATAAAAAAAAAATTAAGGAAACGATAAGTAATCCTACGTTAATAACCTGCGGTTTCATTAGAGGAGACTACCTGAAATATTTTTTATCTTTTAATCATTATGGCTTCTGATGATTCTAATCTGGGTGTTCAAAAAATAGCAATGAAAATTCCGCAGTTTTTCTTACAAATGTTAAGTTATATTTTGCTCAGCTATAAGCTAATTTCGCTATAGTGAATATTACGCAGGAGAAAACCAAATTCAGTTATTTAGTAGCTGCTATCGATACTGAATATTTAAAACATGTATCGGACGTTGTTTTTTTGATGGACCATAGCTACATGATCCCTTAATTAAGAGAATATTATCCATTTGGGCATAATACTGATTTATTTTCCAGACTGAAAAGTCATTTTAAAACTTATTAAAGAGCGATAGAAAAAGTTTTCAGGGTCTAAGACATTTATCCAAAAAGCTAAAACTTTAGAAAATTCAAACCATGAGAAATTCAGTTCATAGCAGATAAAGTTACTTACTAATGCCATTTTTATCACCAATGCCATACACAATGGCTGGCCGAAGTATGACATAATTCAGACCAGAAATGGTTGAGAGGTCCTCCTCGACCTGAAGTTTGAACCTGGCCATCACAGTCCAAGGGTCGAGTTTGGTGGATTCTTTCACAGGGCTCTACCATTAAATAAAAAGGGAAAAAAATTACCAAAAAAAAGTTAATCAATGAAAGTTCCAAGATTTTTCAGATGCCCACCATTATAATAGTTATTAAGAAATACTGCAGAAGAAATCTAATAATTGACTGTCGAGATATTTTATTGATCTGAGCAAATGCAGTAACCGTTATTCCACCCAAAATAGGAAAAAGGTAAGAATTACTTTTTGCAGACAATTCAAAAGTAGGAATTGTCTTTAAAAATAATTGAAAATTAATTGATATAAATTGAACTTATATCAATTAACAATAATTGATATAAGTTCAATTATTGTTAAATAATTGAACAATTATCAATTGTTTGTTAAAAAATAATTAAAAAAAAAAAAAAGTTTGAACCTTTTCCAAAAAGGAATGAATATATATTTGTATGTAATATCTTAAATATTAAACCCTCCATTCTAACATTTAAACTCCCTTTCCTAAATCCAATCCCCAGTAATATTAATTTATCACTTTAAAACCCTTAGTCACAGAACTTCCCATTGAATCGCACGCCTTTGCATTTCTATATGTATATACCTTTGAATTCAGGAGTGGGTTAGCATCGCGAGCCCGTAAATTTGCTGACCCTACAAATAATAGTAATATGTCTACCTCTCGCGTTTAATGTTGAAAGGTGATATTCTTTTCCAAGCCATTCTTCTGAAATGAACAGATGTACTTTTGTCACTCTAATAAATGATTCGGCCTGACTGCTTCCAAATTTAATTTTTATTCCTTTCAGGCTGAGTCTAGCTCCAGCGATGTAAATATGACCTAGTTTTCCCTTTCAGGTTATAATTTAAAGACATGATGTAATGGGTATATTACATATATATATATATATATTGATTTTGCTGAAAAGTAAGAAAAAAGTAAAATTGGAAGAAAAACATGAATTTTCTTGCAAAATGGGAATAATCATAAATTATTTTATTAGTTCCAGAAGTTAAGTTAGATAACTATTCTCAAGATAAAAACTAAAAATAACACAAAGGAATGCAAAAAATATTTTCTGTCTGAAAGAAAATGCAGAACAAACAAAACTTTTACCTTTTCACTCGAATGAATATGTCCAGATGATATTTCTATATATTTTTGTACTTTCTGTTTGGCAGCTTCTTTGGCACAGTTATTGCTTAGTTTCACAATACCTTCTTTATACACCTGTTAAAGGTTGAAATGCTCATTTTCAAATAATGTAAAATAACATTAACTACAAACTAAGGTTAAAAAAAAAAATTAAAGTGGAAAAGTCATGCCCTTTATGTCAAAACTAGCTGAAAACCTACACTTCGCTACAGAGTACATTCCAATTGAATACAACGGTCAATGTATAAATATATATATATACAGTGATTTACGCTTATAAGAATCACGTTTGTTATTACTGTTTTTGATTCTTATAACCAAAATTTAGGTTTATGGACAGGAACACACACACCTATATATAAACATATATTAGATAATTTACTATAAAATACTCTTTAATTTACATTAATTATCTTTTATTAAAATTATTTTTATAATTTTAAAAATACAACTTAATTTCTAGACCTATAAGTAGATACACATGATTATAGTAAGAGAAGAAAAAAATCCAATATTTGTTACAACATACCTGCTTAACAGTTTTAACATTTCAACTACAGGAAGGGAGCAAGAAAAAGTTTTCTATGGTAGTTTGACATAATGAAGATTTTAGGAGGCTGTTTATACCTCTTTCAATACCAATAGTCTCAGACCAAGATTCCCCTTCTAGCTTATGTTTCACAATTTGATAACGTGCTGAATCTAATAATGTCACGTTTGCCTAAGTGATAGTGGACACTTCCCCGAAGATTTATGTGTTTCAGGGTCCAGGAAGCCAAAACCAGGATGTTCGAGGTGGGGAAAAAAAAAAGAGTCCCGTTTTTGTTTGTCAGTGGAGAAAAGTGAAATTGGATCCGCAGGGATAGGATGCCCCTGGGTTAAGCTAATAGGACAGTGTTTAGCTAAAGCGATTAAGGGGAAACTATTATGCTATGTCTAACAAAGAAAGGGATGCATTTTACGACTGTATTGCATCCCATCTTATCACTCTTTCTTTCAAAAACATAAAAGAAAGAAAGAACTTCGTACCTTTCGAGGGTTTAAGTGGCTTTTTTGGAAAAATGAAAGGAAAGCTAAGAGTGTAAACTGATTCTTAAAACTGGTGGATTGATTCTTTAAAGTGAAAATTTTAACATGGAAATAATACATTTGTTTTTGTTTTTGCGATATTGATTCTTATAACCACTGATCACTATAAGAGGTGGTTACTGTATATATATAACAAATACAACAATCCATGTATGCAAGTGATGTAAGAAAAAAAAATATATTTATAAAAAAAAATCATAAGGGATATTTTATAGACAAAATAATGTAGAAGAAAACATTCAAATTAAATCTGATAGAACATACTAAAGAATATAGTAAAGTTTGAGGAACGTATCTTTTACTGCATTTTAATATTTTTTTGGATAATGGCCAATCGTCTGCCGCATTAGCAAGAAAAAAAAATTATTATATTTTGTCTATTTTGTTGTTATGCACGTGACGATAAATTTATTTAAAGTACCAGAAAATAAATCACGTGATTAGAATTTAATAAATTAAATTCTAAAATTTAAAAATTCCCCAAAAATCAGAAAATGGAGGTGAAGATTCAAAAAAGATTTCATTTGAAAGGAATTTTTATGATCTTTCCCGTCATATAAATTTTATAACCCTCAAATTATTATTTTAAATGCAAACTTAAAAAAAGTTACTAAAACAGCTTAAAAATTTAATTTGAAAAAATGTAAGAAGAATTTTTCAAAAATCTTTCTTAGTGCACCCCTACATTATAAGAAGAATCGCAATGCAAAATTTCAGCCCTTTAGGTCCAACGGTTTGGTCTGTGTGTTGTCTGGCAGTTAGTTACAGAACTGTTTTATATATATAGATTATTTTCCAAAAACTTTCAAACTTTCTTTAAGATAAAATTTAAACCAAAGAGGTTCGCTACTGAAAATATTCAAAGAAAAGAAACCATGTTTCACAAACTTATATAAAGTTTAAAATTTTCTTTAAAAACATCAAACTTCTGTTATATAAGCTGAAATTTTAACCAAATAAATAAAATTTCAATCATTAGTAACTTAATTAATTTAAAGAGAAGCAACCATTTGCACAACAGGATAGTTAAAAAAAATAAGATTATTAAAGGTAAAATATTCCTTTTAATTATACCTCAAGAGAAAATTGTACTAGGCCCATTCTTTATATGTTATAAAACTAAAGTACACATAAGAAAATGGGACAATAAAACAGAAGCATGACTGCAAAACATACATGAATATGATAGAGAGCTTAATATGAAGTTATGCCATAAGCCGGGAAAAAAAAGAGGAAATTTATTTTGCAGAAAAGGCAAATTTTCTGGCAGTATGGAAATAAAACTTTTGCAGAAACTTTAAGAAATCTTTTTTCTTAAATATTATTATTCCAAAAAGAATTTTAAATATGTATATATATATATATATATATATATATGAAATGATCCAAATTGGGTCATCTCTTGAAGAAACACAATCGAGGCCGAAATAATGAAATTCCAAATCATAAAGAAGAATTGAAGTTTATTCCATGAAAACAGCGACATGTTACTTGCTTTGAAGCCAGCCTGCGTCTCTTCGTAGAAGTGCCAAAATACAATTAGCCCAGCGAGGTTGCCAGAATTGGTGGAGGAATTTAGTGTGTGGAAAGGCGAGGCGTTTACGCCAAAGAGAAGAAAGAGGGGTTACCAGAACAGAGATAAAGGTCAGAATGGGCGATTATAGGTTGTTAGTAATATTATCACACACACACATATATATATATATATATATATATACTGAATGTCAATATACTGAAATTTTACTGCAAAAAATAGTTTAATACATCACATGTCCCTGGTACACAACCCACATATAGACTATAGATTATCTTGTATATACCTTGTGAAAAGACAAAAAAGATTCCTAAAAAGTAGGTAAATCAGGAATAGTTTCCAAAAATGTAGGGAAAGTACAGACCTCGATAATAGTTCCAATGTACTGGAAATTTCTTCAACAGGAAATATGAGATTTTGAACAATAGCAACACCTATTTTTTCTTTTCCCCAATAACTATCTGAATTTTTTTTCATAAGGATATTTTAAATTGGTGTAGTAGTAGTAGAGCGTGTGTAAATGTCATGTTCATAGCAAAAGTACAAAAGAATTTCTCAATAAACTCATTTCATAGAAACTTTCAAAATTAGATAAGGCCTATGATCGAATTTACGAATCGATATAAAAAGAAATGAAATTCAAATATTTTCAATGCCTGAAGGCTTAGTGATAGCTGTAATTTGAGATGGCATGAAAAAAGGAGTACTTAAGGACTTTTTAGGGACTCAAAAATGATTTTAAATGCTTCATTTCCCATGTTTAGACATTTAAAAATAAAGCTGTATTCAGATCATAACCTCATGATATTACTTCCTAGAACGATTTTCAAGTGCCTGCCATTCAAATATCTAAAATTTAGGTATTTGAGTTTAGAAATTTGATTTTAGATATTTGATTGAGAAAGATCAGTAGAAGAAAGGTACTCGAGTGGTTTTTAAATTTGTTATCACAGGTGAAAGAAATTTATTTAGAATTAGAGCAAAAACCTTGGTTAATTGAGCTAGGCTTTCTAACTGATTTAACTGTAAAATTGAAGGAACAGGGTAGAAATCATAATATTGCTTCTATGACAAGTACGATAAATGCATTCAACGCTAAATTGACACTGTAAATCGCATATGGAGAAAGATAATTTATCACATTTCCCAAATTTAAAAATGGTGATAGAAAATTACTACGCTGAAAGTGCTACCACCTATCAGTTTACAAAACATTTTGATTCCTTATTGGAAGAATTTAATACCAGATCTGAAGAATCCTACGAATTGGAGACATTCTTGACGTTTTTTTATTAATCCTTTCTCTCATACAGAGGACGATGTGACTCATAAAATCGCAATATATTTTGATATTTCCAATACGGAGGACTGAGAATTGGAAATTATAAATATAGGAAATGACATTGAATTAAAATTACATCATAACGAAGAAAAATTCCGGAATTTAGTGAATGGAAATGGCTTTCCGTTGTTGAGAAAATGTGAACTCTCTTTGCACATCAACAAATACTTGTGAATGTTTGGTTTCCATTATGAAATACTTAAAATCCAAGTACCGATCAAGCCTCATTTGGACCATTGCCTGAGAACTGGGAATTCCGACATTACGAGTTGGCCGCAGATTTACAATGTCAAATATCGCATTAATTATCAATTTTAACATTATTTTGTTTAAATTGAAATTTGAATTTATGAATAAAAAATTTAAGTCACATCAATATTTTCATGTTTAAATATTAACCTCCTCTTCCTCCAATGGTGCCCATCGAACTTCCGCATTTCTGAAATATGCCCTCCTAGTAAAAATGGTTGCCGACCCCTGTCCTAGAATATCAACTTTATGATTTTGTTATATCAAAAATTGTATTTCAATATTACTTTTATGGGTCGCAATTTGATTGGTTTTTCTTGTATTTAACTCTATCAATTTATATCAGTAAGCTGAGTCATAGTGATTCGTTGTGGGGCAGAATCAGCAATTTTTCCCCATTCGCAGAAGGGAGATATCTAATTAATATTCTCATACTGAATAATGATAATTTTTAAAAAATGACCGATGTACAGACAAATGTATCATATGCCAAAGACAATTTTTAAGTTGAAAAAATTTAAATTTTTATACTCAGAAAATAGTACATTTCAAGGACCAGAATGTATAAAAAATGCAAAAAGGAGAGAGAGAGAGAGAGAGAGAAATACTGTTTAAGGTCCCTTAAAAACAGAAACAGAAAAATGGAGATTCTAAAGACTGTATGAACCGTGATTAGCAAATACAGTACAACCTTCCAAATCTGGAATGTTTTAATAAATGGCCAATTTTACCGATGTCGCTTTTATAGATGTCTAATAGAGTCTCGATATAGATGATCGAAAAACTCAATCAAGCAGAATTAATTGCGCTGTGGTGCTGACCACGGTAATGGCTCAGAATTTAAACTTATCGTTAACATAAAAAAAATTAAAGTTGAGGCAAAGAAAATTTAAGATAAAAATTAAAGTAGTTTATTTAAATTAAAAACTAAAAAAAAAATACATCAACCGGTTACATGTCCGGTATAAAAGAAACAAGTAATAAAAATACGATACAAGACTAATATGTCAAGTATCACAAAAATAATTTAATGCAACAGCGATACACTACTGCTGAACTACAGTCAGACTCGTTATATATAGTGCTTAAACAAGGTTAACAAGCTGCAGTTACATTTCTGGCAGCCAATCACAAAACAATGAAAAAATTTGAATAATGACAGAAAATTTGCATGTAGCGAATCAAAATACAATGAGAGTTTATCTTTCGTCGGAAAATGACGGTGACGTCATTTTCCAACATGGCGTTGTTTACAAATAAAAGTTCGCCTCGCACGGCACACCCCGTGGCAAAGCCAACATGAGGACACATAAATTAAAAGGAAATAATAGGTGCTTTTTATATGTTTAGGTGCCTTTATTTGCGCATAGTTGCCGGGATATAATCAAAGTTAGGGATAGCGATCTTTATAAGTAAAATATGCCGATAAATGGCGCTTACTTCTAACAATGTCGCTACCAAAATGATTGGTAAAAAAATGTGACAGCAGCAATTTTGAAGGCTTTCAAGTGTCTGGGAAAGAAGCTGAAATAACAGAATTAGTAGAATGTGCAAATAAAGGCAACATTAACTTGAATAAATCAGATATACAGGAAGTTTTAGACATCTACGAAAATGTGCCGATCATCAGTTCTCTGGGCGATTCTGAAATTATTGATAGTGTGGTAAATAACAAAGGTTATGATGACAGAGTTTTTGAAAGGGATTCAGAATGCCCCAAAAACGAACGAATGTCAACGGAAGACTACATAAACTCATTAAGTAAAACAGTATTAGGCTTAGAACACCGGAATTTTATCTCAGAACATGAAATTATGGCACTATATAGGATTCGAGAAAAAATAATTTCTAATACGCTGAAACTAAAGCAACAGACATTATTGACCAAATAATGTAATTACATGTTCTGTATTTGGGTTTATTTAATAATTAAACCATTTTACATTTTTTTAAAGCATGTTTATTTTTTCTCCTAAAATTTTGTAGTGTTATTTAAAAAACCTCTCAAATCCGGAATTGCTGTGTCCTGAACAATTCTGGATTTGGGGGTTGTACTGAATTTGGATGTACATAATAAATATCCTCAATTTGAAACTTGTTTTTACAAGAGATTAAAGTCCCTGTCCTACACTCTTGAAATTTATCACAACACACTGCAGGCATACCATTGAGCACAAAAATCATTTAACAAAATGGCAGAGGGTTCGGGTTCCTATTTATGTTACATAAAAGTCATATTTATACTTCCACTCATAAAATTCTTCAAAAATTCATAAAACGCTTCAAAGGTTATACATACAGGATCACTCTGTCCCATTTTTGTCTCTGCCGCAACATTGACCACAAAATCAAATGGTTCTTCATCAGCAAAAGCATTTTGGCAAGACGCTGAAAAAGAAGGAAAAATCCTTAAATAAAAGGTAGGAGAAATAGTTTATTCAACCATGGAAGAGTGTTTAGACCAAGTTTCTTTTAGTGCCAAGTTGGTTCAATTTAACTTTTAGCAATATAACACTTAGCCAACGTAATTTTGACCTAAGAAAATAATTAAATGTATTTTGAGAAATGCTTAGTCATTGCAATTTACATGAGATTTTGTCAAAAACAGGAAATAGGATTTTTTTTATACAATACATGTGCCAATGATCATGAAACCACTTTCATCCTAAGTAGAAAATCTAAAAATGATAGTTTACCTGTTATTTCATGTTGTATTCTTTAACATTACTGTAATCTGAAGCAATATTTGCAAAATTGCAAAAATTGTACCATTAGATCAAGTATGAAATATTTTATTATATGGTAAAAAAATATTTTTAAATGTGTTCAAACTCAAACCTTTAAATATCTAATAATAATATATAACTAAGACCATTTCCATGATCACTGGCTGTCTGGCTGGCATATATATATATATATATATATATATATATATATATATATATATATATATATATATATATATATATATATATATAAATATATATACAGTAGGCTCTCTATCTATCGATTTTCAATGGACTGACTGAACTGAACGATAAATGTGGGATCATAAAGCAATGTGATCGTTGGGACTGGTTGAAATAAACAACACATATGGGAAAACGATGATTTGGAGAATGATCAATTGAGATTCAACTATATATACATATGTGTGTGTGTGTATGTATATATATATATATACACAGTCGAACCTCCATATATCGAACTTCCCTATATCGAAATTTTCTATATATCGAACTCTTAGCAAATCTCCATGTTGATTACATAGAAAAATTGTTTCTATATATCGAAAAAATCTCTATATATCGAAATTTTTTTCAAGACAAATTGGGAGATTTTATTCCACTTTAGAATAAAATCTCCCAATTTTTGGCATTTGAAACAACACGTCGTGGTCTTCAATTCGCGGATAATGTCCCTGATGAAGTTTTTAGTGGACTGAATAAATACGAACATTTCGCTGAACTTTCCACAAAACTAACTGTTCAGCAAGATATTCGTAGTTTTTTTTAAAGAATGTAACTGTGATCATTGTAACCATTGTCTGTATTATTGTTTTTTTTTTAAAGATATGTAGTAACGAATAAATCTTTCATATTAATTCATTTTTTAGTTATTAACTTTCATTTAATGGGATTCGCATATAAATTAGAAATGGAGTTTCGTATACGAAAATTAGCTTTAATTTTTTTTTTTAGGAGAATTATGATAAGACTAGGCTCAATTCTATATATCGAAATTTCTATATATCAAATTTTTTTTGCGCATTTTGCTACTTCGATATATGGAGGTTCGACTGTATATGTTTCTGCATATGTACGTATATATTTGTAAGCAAATTTTGATCTGCAAGATATATATGTGTGAGTTTGTTACAGATATTAATCTAAAAGTACAAATAGAAATACAAATAAAATTCTAAAAATACAAATAAAATACTTAGAAGCTTGGCAGTAATCATCAAGATGAATATGAAATCAAAATAAGTATATACCTGGGTTTATTAAGTTAGCACTTCTGAATTCAACAAGGGGGCTAGAATATATTTCCTGGAGAAAGAAAAAAAATATTCTTACGACACATTGGTATATTTTAAACACACACACACACACACACATATATATATATAATTTAATGTTAAAAACTTGAATACAAATAATATTTATGTTTCAAAACCAGTAATGATGCCAAAACAAAAGATACTATTAAAATATTTGCACATTAGAAAGGAAAATAGACCCAAAGTTCCTTTCCATTCATGAAGGAAATTCTATACAATTTTGTATGAAAGTTGTAGTATTCTCCTAATACATTTCATATACAGTGATTTCCGCTTATAAGAATCACGTTTGTTATTACTGTTTTTGATTCTTATAAGCGGTTGATTCTTATAACCGAAATTTAAGTTTTTGGACAGGCACACACACACACCTATATATACATATATTAGATAATTTACCATAAAATAATCTTTAATTTACATTAACTATCTTTTATTAAAATTAATTTTTATAGTTTTAAAAATAAAACTTAATTTTTAGACCTATAAGTAGATACACATGATTATAGTAAGAGAAGAAAAAAATACAATATTTGTTACAAGTTACAACATACCTGCTTAACAGTTTTAACGTTTCAACTACAGGAAGGGAGCAAGAAAAAGTTTTCTACGGTAGTTTGACGTAATGAAGTTTTCAGAAGGCTGTTTATACCTCTTTCAATACTTATAGTCTCAGACGAAGATTTACTCGGACGTTTAAAGTTGCCCCCGGGTCAAGCTACTAGGACAGTGTTGTGGTAAAGCGTTTAAGGGGAAACTATTATGTTATGTCTAACAAAGAAAGGGGTGAATTTTATGACATATTCCATCCCATCTTATCAATCTTTCTTAAAAAAAAAGAAAGAACTTCGTGCCTTTTGAGAGTTTAAGTGTCTTTTTTGGAAAAATGAAAGGAAAGCGAAGATTGTAAATTGATTCTTAAAACCGGTGGATTGATTCTTTAAAGCGAAAATTTTAACATGGAAATAATTCATTTGTTTTTGTTTTCGCGATATTGATTCTTATAAACAGTTGATTCTTATAACCAGTGATCACTATAAGCGGTGGTTACTGCATATGTATCTTCATGTAAGATATGAAATGTAATTTTGACAGACAGATTCTATTTTGCTGTTACTAATAATATGATACATGGCAGTCAAAAGGTGTTGTACCCAACAATTTACTACTGCCAGTTGGAGCCATGATGGTCTATGCATTTTTGAAAATAATTGAATGAGCAACCCTCTGAACTCAAAGAATGAGGCTTTGACATTAAAAATGAGAGAAACATTTGATGGTAAAGCATAAAGTTTTTCAAAATTATCTATTAAATAAATAATAAATAATACATAGATATTGTATATGTATTATTTATTATATATATATTTCTTCACTATCTATTATTTACTGATTCAAACATCCACCACACATACACATTTATATACAGGTAGCCCTCCTACAGCACGGCATCTTACAATACGATTTCGCTCTAACACAATAGGATAAATTACGGGAACCCTCGTATAACACTGTAGCCTGTAACAGGGTTTCGCTCTAACACGATAAAAAATTGCAAAAATCTTTGTACAACACTCTACTCTACAGCACCAGATAACATGATTTTTGTTTAACACATTTAAAAACTAAATTACCTTAAAATAATGATGGGAAGGAATAATGAACTGTAGTTGCTTTACATGAAAATGTATAAACAAATTATAATTTATTCATTTATAACTCTATTTCGATGTCATAGTGGAAACCATCATGCAGAGTTTACACGTGTAACGTAATACCCCCACATGGACGAATGTTACATCGTTTGAATTCGTGCTGATGACGTCGGCAGACGCACATTTTATTTTGTTTAGATTACATGTACATTTTGATCTCTTTATGAGAAGCTTTGATTTGATCGGAGGTGAAGGTTTTGTGAATATGGCTATTGAGGACATTCAAGATTTATTATTGGAAGAAGTTGACAAAGAGGATTTGATGGAAATGGCATCCGAAGCTGCAAATCAAATCGATTCTAAGGTCAACAGGACTGAAGATTATTGTGAAGTTAAAAATTTAACACTGAAAAATTACAAGAAGGCCTAAGCTTAGCTGAAAAACTTGAATAGCTTTTCTTGAATGAAGATCCTTCTGCTGAAAGAAGCCGATAATTCAAAAGGGAGCTGCAAAATTGTCTATCGCCATACTGTGAAATTTACAATGACCAGCAAACAAACCAAAGTTACAGATTTTTTAAAGAGGATAGAAGGTGCAAAAAATCCAAATGAAGAGAGAGGTTCTGAAAATGAAGGTGATATCGTACAACCGAAAAAACGTTCTCGTTTGATTGTACTGTACAGTGATGAGAAAGAAATTTATTAAATTAAGGTTGCATTAAATAAAAATAATATTTTTGTTTCTTTTCGTTTTGCGTTATACATACATTTATATTTTTAATAAAAATTAAGTTACTAATATGGAAATAATAATAATAAAAAAAAATGCTTTTTTTAAATAAGTTTTCAGAAAGTAATCCCCTTTTTAGTACTGGCTCAGGGCCTCATATAACATGGTTTCACACAATATGGCATTTTTTAGGAACCTATCTACCACGTTGTAGGAGGGTTACCTGTATAATAAATTTATTTATATATATATATATATATATATAAATAATTATGTGTACATATTTTAAAAAATGTATCTAAATAAATCTATAAAATATAATTTTCTCATATGAGTAGAAAGTTATTTATGAAAATATAAACCCACATGCACAGAAATGACTGTAATAATAATAATAATAATAAATGAATGCAAACCTGATGATGCTTATTAAGCCAAGCTGTTTGTGGAGGAACTTTATCAACAATTCTAATCTAAAAAATAATTAGAATAATGAACTACAAAAATTTTCACCAATTACAGAGAAATGCATAAAATAACATATTATGTGCACTACAATAAATATCCAAACAGCACTTAATACTTATTCCATCGTAATTTCCTGCCAATATCCACAGATTATACAGCTCATATTCAAAATATTAGAATTACATTTTTTTACAAATTGAAAATATAGTTTGGTAATTTAATGTCTTTTAATGCAAATATGCAAACAATATTTTTATTAAGAACTTATTGTTGATTAAACTTATTTATTATCTTAAAATTAATATCATTTTTGAAAAGATTAATTGAAAAAAAAAATATTTTGAAAAGTCAAAATATTAGAATACTTATTCAAGTGGTTCAAAATATTAGAATATTTCACATTAATTCTCCTTTAATTATCACCAATTCATAACTGGTGGCATCATTGATTAAATTCAGACGATTTTATTTAAAATCAGTATTCTTTTTGCAGTTTGTTTGCTTTTTCGTCTTAAAATGGGTCGTGTGAGTGATATTCCTGAATCTATTAAACTTCATATGGTTGATTTGTATTGGCATGGTAAAAATCAATGTTATATAGCGAATTATTTACACTGTTCGCAATCAAACCTTAGTAAAATACTAACACAATATTTAAAAAATGGAAAATTTCAAAATAATCACTGAAATGGCGGCCGAAAACCAAAAACATCTGCTAGAGATGACAGGAAACTGAAGCGTATAGTTAAAAAAAACTGTTTTAAAAGTGTGCGATTCTTGCACCGAAAATGGAATAATGAACTACAGAAAAGTGTGAAAGAAGAAGGAGTTGAAGTTTCTAAATCGACCACATTAAGCCGTCTCCATAAATTTAAGTTTGAATCTCGTGTACCGAAAACAAAACCTCTCATGACTGCAAAAGAAAAGTGTATAAGACTGAATTGGTGTAAATCAAGACGTTTATGGAGTGAAGAAGATTGGAAAAAAATATTATTTAGTGATGAAAGTATGTTTTGTGTTTCATATGGTAATCAAGGTATTTGAGTTTGGAGAATGAAGTAAGAAGCATTTGATAAAAAATGCCTTAAACGTTCAGTAAAATTTGCTGCTAGTGTCATGGTTTGGCGTTGCATGAGCGCAGAAGGACCTGGAAAGTTATGCATCATCTACGAAAAGGTTAACTCTCAGATATATCAAGAAATTTTGGAATATTACATGATTCCATCATCAGAAGATTTATTTGAACATAATTTCATCTTTCAACAAGATTTAGCGTCACCGCAAAGCTCAGTGTCAACTAAGAACTGGTTCCGCCAACTTAAAATTAAGGTACTTCCTTGGCCACCAAACTCACCAGACATTAATCCCATCGAATACTCATGGGGTATAATAAAGAAAAACTCCAAGAAAATCCTCCTTCAAGTAAAACTGAGTTAGTGGCACATATAAAGTCTATTTGGGCTAATATTGATAGAAATGTTTGTAAACACCTTGTATATAGTATGGAAGATCGATTGTACGCTGTTATTAAAGCTAAAGGGGATGCTACAAAATATTAACTACCATTTACTTCATATTCATAAGGTAATATTTTTGCATAAAATAAAATATTCTAATATTTTGAACCAATCTAAATTTTATTCTAATATTTTGATGTGTTTCAGAAAGCTGTTGTATACCTAATTTATTGTATTTTATATTTTGTAAATGTTAAAATCTTATCTAAACATTCCAGATTTAATTTATAAGAAATTTAATTGCATTTACTTAGTATCAAAAATAAATAAATGGAAAATAATTTCCTTCTTATTACGTTTTCTCAATTATTCTAATATTTTGAATCTGAGCTGTATATTGAAAACCATGTGAATATCATCTAGCAAATGAGTACAGCGTATTCTCTCCAGCTTTTTTTTGTTTCAGAGCTGTTAAATAGTTCATATTCCACAAAATAAGCATCTACCATATTTCTCATTATTGTGGCCAGATGGCACTATATATCCGTGAAAATCAGGTTTTCATTAGATAATAATGGTCAGGGGTTGTAATGTGACATACCCTCACTTTTGCTTATCTGTGTTGTAGGCAGTCATCCAAACGAAGTCACATCTGAATTTCTGACGATTTGTTTGTAAGAAGATTGGTGTGGAAGGAAATAAAAGATAAGTACATATTCCCTGCACATTACTTTGGCTCAATGTCTTTAATTTCTGTCAGTATCTCCATTTTCCTCATAAGTTATCGGTGATATATGCTTCAAAATAATTTAAAAGTTTCCCCAATTCTTTAGAGAATCAAGTTTTACTCTACAAATAATTAAAATGTTGTTCATTTTACAATTAAAAAAACACAGTTTGATCATTTTTACCTCCAATAGTATAGTACCAGGATACAGCAGTTGTCAACAAATCAATAAACTTTAAAGAAACTAATTTACTGAATGGGCTGAAAACTGGATATACATTCACAAATTTTTAAAAGTAACAAGCATTTTCTGAATCTGACTCTCATTTCTTAAGATAAGAAGTCTGTTGGTCTACTGGATTTTCTGATCAAGTACATCGTAATTATAACTATCAGAAGGTAATACAAAAGCATATACTTACCTTTGAAACTAAATTATTAGCAATTAGGTAATCGACTAAATGCCTTCCAAGGAAGCCACAACCTGTAAGCATAAATAAGCAATGTGTTAGATGTATATGTCATTAGACAAAAATTGGTTATACGTTCTTTCACAATTATAAAAATTATACAATAAAGACAAGATATTATAAATTAAAATTTCTTTTTCATTGTTTTCAAAACCTCACTATTCTAGTCACTGAATAACAAATGGATAAATCTGAATTATGTTTCCTGCATCTGAGGAAAAGGGCAATGAATGTGTTTCCTCAAAAATCTCTTTATTTTAAATTCTATATATCCAGAAAAAAATTGCAATTTTGTAGCTTGTATCAAAATGCACACACACACATATATATAACTGAGGGAGAGCTCGAAGTATCCTAGTGGTTAGCACACTGGAATTTGGTACTAAGGGCCTGTTCACATAAAATCCGTTAGCGCTATTTTACTCATATTGACATATTTTAAACCAATCACAGGCCTTAAAAATTTTGTTGCTAATCTTTGAAGGTTTGTAATTGGTTAAATATACGAGTAATGCTAACGCTTACAGATTCTATGTGAACAGGCCCTTAAGGGCTGTTCACATAAAATCTGTAAGCGCTATTTTACTCATATTGACATATTTTAAACCAATCACAGGCCTTAAAAATTTTGTTGCTAATCTTTGAAGGTTTGTAATTGGTTAAATATACGAGTAATGCTAACGCTTACAGATTTTATGTGAACAGGCCCTTAAGGGCTGTTCACATTTCATCTTCAGTGTTGTGCCACATTACAATGTTGGCTCTGACATTGTTAATGCGACCTGCGATTGGTTTGACATATCACGTGGTCAATGAATTGAGCTCTGTGACTGGCTCAAAAATTTCATGCTGACGCTATGTAACGTTGCAGATTCAGTGTGAACAGGCCGTAAGTGTGGTTGTAGCGAATTTCAGCAAGCACTACTAAATGCCTTTGTGATACCAGATACGGAGACATTAAATCCATAATTTGGAAAGTCCCTCAATGTTGCAGCTAGGTAGAATGAAGGTAAGAGCCCACCAGAGCCCCAGAGGGTACTCAATCAATGTTGTGGTGGAATACGGGGCTATGCTGGTTCACCTGTACGAAATGCCTGTCATACAAAGCCAACAACTTCACGGCGATTATGCGAAGTCGAAAGATAAAATTTAAATAATATATATATATATATATTATACACACACAGAGGCTCATTTGATAGGCCTGTGGGTCAGTCCATGACAGCCATTTGAGTTGGATAAATCTCGTCAATGCTCACACAATGGAGAATAACACGTTCTGCATGTTGATAAAAACATTACTTTTTAAGAGGCAACATGGCTGCAGAGACTAAATAACATTATAGTGAGTCTGCACCTTCGCTTAGAATGATTTACAAGTGGTTTGGTGATTTTCGTACCAGCAGAATGAAGTCAAAGGGACGAAGAACGTTGTGGTTGCCTGCTGATGTCACCAAGCCAGAAATTTTAAAAAAAATAAATATTATGACAGGGTGATGTAGGATAGAAGATTATGAGCACGTGATATTTCTGAGGCTGATGGCATTTAATCAGATTGCTTACTTAATATTTTGCAGAAATATTTGGATATGAGAAATCTGTTGGCAAGGCAAGCACATATTTACTAGCAATCGATCCAAATCGAGGTTTGAACGCAGGTAAACCTGCACCCGAAGGTTATGGCCACTGTTTTTTGGAACACCCATGATATCACCTTTACCGAAGACTCAGAAAAGGACAATACAATCACTGGAGAGTAAATACTATGCCTCTTGACGTGGATCATTTAAATAGCAATATGAAGACAAGAGTGTCCCATTAAAAAATAATAATAAAAAAAATAAATAAAAAATTTAAAAAAAAAAAGGGTGGGCGTTCTTTTCCATCGTGACAATGCATTTGCAACATCAAAATCGCCAGAATGATACTACGAAATGGTTCGACACCCTCTATATTCTCTAGATCGGGCGCTCTCAGACGACTACCTGTTCACAAATGTGAAACAATTTCTTACAGGGCATCAACTGGTGTTCGAAGTGATGAGTGAAACAATAACAAACACTTGTTCTGTGGAGTGGGACAGATCATACTTTACTGTGAGGGTAAAATAGCTTGAAAATTGCTGTACCCTATCTACCAATCATAAGGGATATAATATCTACATAAATACATAGATACATACAAAACACATACAGTGGCTCCCAAAAGTTTTCGTACACTTACGATTTTCAATGAAATCCATTAATTAAAATGAATATTTTAGAATAGGTATTTAAAAATATGATCTATAATCTATTCTTAACAAAACTACATTAAATATTTTGAAAACATAGTAAAACTTTATTTTTAAGAAACCAGTAATCAAAAAGTAGCGAAAACTTTATCTCACAAAAGTCATCGTACAATGAAATAATTTCGGATAAATTCATAATTAAAGTTATCGTCTGTCGCTTTATTTTTATTTTTGAATTGTGGTGGCATTTAAAATATCGTTTGGCTTTAATTTTTGCTTGCCTACTCCGTAATATTCTATTTATTATTTAAAAATGGCTCGTAGTCGTAAAGAAACAACAAACAGCATTTGAAAATTGATTATTTTTTTATCATAGTAGTGGTAAATCAGTTCAGAATATTGCTAAATTACTTAATTTATCCCATTCTGCTGTGCAGTATGTGATAAAATGCTTTAAAGAAGAAAATTGGATCGAAAACAAGGTAAGAAAAGGTCGTCCGGCAAAGTTAACAAAACGTGATCAGAGATTTATAATTAGAAAACTTGTGAAAAATCCACGTTTGAGTGCTGTAAAAGTTTCTGCAGAATTTAATGAAACATACTCTACTTCAATTTCACCTGAAACTGTTTGACGAGTTCTCAGAGGAGCTGGATTACATGGGCGTTCTGCCCATAGAAATTTTTTTGTGAGTGAGAAAAACAGAAAGCTTAGGCTTTCCTTCACACTATCACTGATAAATAAGCCCCAAACGCATTAGAATAATGTCTTATTTGCCAATAAGAGCAAGTTTAACATTTTTGGTTCTGATGGGCGTATAATTGTATGGAGAAGAAAAAATAAGGAACTTAATCCCAAGAACTTAGTAGGAACAGTTAAGCATGGCGGTGGAGGTGTCCTTGTGTGGGGGTGCATGTCAGCATCAGGACTAGGTAATTTGGTATTTATTGATGGCATAATGAATCATGCTGTTTATATAAATATTTTAAGAGACAATTTAAAATTATCAGCCCAAAATTTGGGTATTGGAAACAACTTTGTTTTTTATCAAGATAATGATCCTAAGCACACAGCTCTCAACGTTCACCTCTGGTATCTCTATAATTGTCTACAAGTTTTGAAAACACCACTTCAGTCGTCAGATTTAAACCGAATAGAACATATTTGGAGAGAACTAGAGGTTCGAGTACGAAAACACGACATTCACACGAAAAGCGAACTAAAAAAAATTATGATGGAAGAATGGATGAACATTGATGCAGAAATTACAAAAGAACTAGTGCAGTCTATTCCCAGACGTTTAAAAGCTGTTGTGGATGCTAAAGGATATCCTACTGAATATTAATTTAACGAAAAATTAGAATATTTACTAATATGTAGAGATTTTTTAATAAGTGTACCATGACTTTTGTGAAATAAAGTTTTTGTTACTTTTTGAATATTGGTTTCTTAAAAATAAAGTTTTACTATGTTTTTAAAATATTTCATGTAGTTTTGTTAAGAATAGATTATAGATCTTATTCTTAAATACCCTTTCTGAAATGTTCAGTGAAACTTCTCTATGGCAAGTCATGGTTCCGAAAAAAAAAGGGGGCCGTTTGGAGGGGTAACTGTTGAAAAGGGGTTTCTTTCATAATACTGGCTCTACGGAGTTTTGAATCGGTTCTGAACAAAATACCACAATTCCCCGAAAATAAGACAGGATCTTACATAAATTTTTGTTCCAAAAGTCACATTAGGGCTTATTTTCAGTAGATGTCTTATTTTTTTCATGTACAAAAGTTTACATTCATTCAAGTCGCGTCAACTTCTGGAACATCGCCATTGCGAAGTCAAATCAGCCCTACGAACAATCAAAGCCTTTAGGGCCTGTTCAGATAGCGTCCGTCAGCGTCAGCGTTACTCGTATTGAAATACATTTAATCAATTTCAAATCTCCAAACGATTAGCCACGAAATTGTTTAGGATCTATGATTGGTTTAACATATGTCAATTCGAGTAACGCTGACGGATTTTATGTGAACAGGCTGTTGCAAATTGAAAAGATAGTAGATAATTAATGTATAGTATATCGTTTTGGCGTACTGGCTGCTTCGCGGTTATTTCTAGCTAGTATTAGGCTCTGTTCACAATGCAGTCCGTTAGCGTAAGCATTGAAATATATTTAACCAACAACAAACCTCCAAACAATTAGCACCGAAATTGTTTAATGATTATGATTGGTTTATTTCCGTCTCAGCGCCATTTTTCCTTTTACGATTACGCTAACGGACTGCAATGTGAACAGAGCCTAAATAAAATTAAGTCGCTCGAACCCCGATTCATGAAATCTTGGTTATAAATGAATTTCTTGAATTTTCCGCACAGGCCCTTACTCGTCTGTCAGTAATCGATTCACAGATGTCTTCCAACTCAGAAAACAACGGTTGCAGACCTGATCAACCTTGGCCACGCTTGGCCTTTCCCGCGTCCAACTCTTGACCGAGGTTATCGTACTTGATCGCCATTTTCGGACCATTCAGAAATCCAACTTCTTTTCTTTGCAGAAAGCTGAAAGATTCTAATTCCGGGAGTATTCTATGATTCCTTTCGACGAAATAGCTCATTCTTTCTGCACTCATCTTGTCTGGGGATCGAAATATTATTCCCTTTAAATCTATTATTAAATCAAGCATTAACTGAACTCTTACAAAACAGAGTGGCAACAAAAATTGTTAAAAATAATGAACTACACAAAAGCAATGAAAAATTGTAGGCACAAAATTCAGAAAACGTTTCTTTAATTCACAAGAGTACATTAAGAGCGTTTGTTACAATACTTGACGTAATGAATTATGAAGATTCCAATAAGTCCACAACCACGTCCGTTCAATATCAAGCCCGTAAACATGTTGTGACTGCACTCCGATTGGTCATTCGGCAATAAGTCTGGCGTCCACCTGGCTGACGATTTTAATTGGGGCTTATATTACGAGTATCCTGACAAATCATGCTAGGGCTTATTTTCCGAGAAACACGGTAGGGCCGTTTAGAGGGGAGGGCGGCTAAAGAAGTTTCACTATATATATATATCACAATGGGTGGATGATATATAGTCGGGAGGATTGTACAGGGCAAGATAAGATATTTGACTTCTTTTTTCATGTTCTTCAAACCAATACTTGATAGATTTAGCTGTATGTATAAGGGAATTATCATCCTGGAGAACACCATCTCCTGAAAGAAACAATAGGATGGACTAGTGAGCTAAAATTTCGACATAGTCCTTCCCATTCAATCTCCCTTTTAGGGCTACAATAGGGTTTGAAGAAAACCATGAAATGCCATCCCAAACCCTGAAAGATCTACCTCCATGATTGACAGTTGAGATGAGACAGCCAGAATCTTACGGTTGTGTAAGTGACATACGCACGTCCTGTTGCGAGGAGCAATGTGAACAATGGTTCGTCAGACCAATGCCGTGTTTCGACATAGTACTCGACCAGGATTTGCGCTCGTGGCACCATTGTAAACGAAATTTTGTATTGACATCTATTACAAGTGGCTTGGAAATAGCTACTCTTTCGTAAATGCTTTGTTTGTGAAGTTCCCATCTACCTCTGATGGTTGACACTGGAACACGCAGATGCAGATTGAGCTCTTCGGTCATTTTGGTTGCAGTCATGTCACTATCCGCTTCAATACCTCGTCCGTCTCTTCCACTATTCTGTTTGGCAAAGGATGTTTTTCCGTGCACTCTGTATGCTATCATGACCATAGTTCGAAAAACACCCATTAGCCTGGGGTTGCAATAACAGATACTCCAATTTAAACGCACTCCAACAATTTGCCTCTTTCGCAAGGTCTGCAAGGTTTGACATTTTACGATGTTCCTCCCCAAAAGCTTCATTACTGCTACCTGACAGTAGAATAATGCATACACTCAGTTGCGGATTTACCAGCAAATTTAGTTCAAAAATTTTTTATTTCCATTTACAAATTAAAAAAAAAACACACAAAATACGAATGATTTTGCGAATTCAAAGTCTCGCAAAAAGTATTGTAATGCTTTTATAATTTAACTTAAATTATAACACTAACAAATAATTAAGAAAAGATACATTTATTGTATTGTTTTTAAACTGTGAGTGTAATAATAAATATTTATCAACGTTCGCCAAATGTATATTTTTTATGTAAGCTTTATTCATATTATGTAAGTATTGTATAGTTTTAAGACATACCTTACCTTACTTTAAAAGTGGTTCATGATTGAGATATTTTTTGCACTGTAAAAATAATCAAGGATCTAACACGGTACCATAGTTCTCAATGATACTAACCATACGGGAAAAGTTGATGTAACGAGGATGATGGAGCACAAATCATAAAATTGGAATTTTATTGATAGAAAATTGATATGATTGTGGACTAAGATATCAAAATTTAGAGGCGGCAAAAATTGAATAGCCTACGGGTGGCAAATCTGTAAATCCGCCACTGCATACACTATATCATCAGGGCCCGACTTAGCCTAATTGGGGCCCGGGGCAAAAACTTCTTTGGGGCCCCCTCTCTGCTTCACTACTTCAGTAATGAAGAACTTAATACTTAATACTAAACTTTCTATTCGATTTGGGGGCCCCCTCTGATGTGGGGGCCCGGGGCAACTGCCCCGTATGCCCCTGCCATAGTCAGGCTCTGTATATCATATAAAAAAATACCGGTGGTCAGACATGTTTCTGAAGGAATACGAAGCACATTCATAAACACCACTAATATTGATAGGTGTTTCCACTATTTTGATAACCAAATGTGAGTATGTATGTATGTATATATATATATAAATAAGAATAAGATGAAAGAGAAAACCAGTAATAGCTCTAAAGCTACTTGAAGCCAGGAACATCCAACATGTAAAGAAAAGTTTGGATAAGGTTTTTGACAGCATTTCTTCATCAGCGGTGTCAATACTGTCTAAAAACCAATGGATTGTTTCTGATGAGTATGATCTATTAAATAAGCACACTCAGACACCGTACAATCCATTATTAACAGAAGAATTGAATAATAAATGAATTGAGTTTGAATAAAAGTACTTAACCAAAGAACACCAAGCCTGGCGCTAGTCAGAGTGGAAGTTAAGAACTTGTAACCGCAAGACGACTGACGTCATATAACTTGCAACCATTGAGGTAGTGGATACTCAGTTACAGACTTACTTAGGTTACCATATTTTAAGACTATTATTCCTTTATTTATTTAGTTTTTATTATTGTTACTACTAAGAGTTAATTATATTTTTATTTTTCTTATGATTTTTATTTTTGTTTTTAGTAGTTATTATTTTTATTTTAACTATTGTTATGTTTAACTTATTAATATATATATATATATATATATATATATATATATATATATATATATATAGAGAGAGAGAGAGAGAGAGAGAGAGAAAGAGAGAGAGATGTACAATAGGTTTGTTGGAATGGCACTGGCTGAATTGCCGTTCAGGTACGAGAGCGACCCTAGCGGAGTAGGAAGCCAGATATCCGTGGAACCAGGAAGTTTCGCAAAGTCCTTCCTGCCTCACGACGATAAGTCGCGCTTCCCCCAACCACACAGCCAGCTCAGCTCGGCTCGCGGCTTAGATTAAAGATGACAAGAAAAACACTTCCCTTTTCGATGCAATTAAAATAAAGAATTTTTTAAGCAAAGCACGGTAACATTACATAAAGGAAAATAGAACAAAAACGAGTGCTACAAGTCTGGGAATAGGAAAAAAAATATATTTAAAGTTACCTATAGACGACTGATTTTGATATTCAGCTTAATCCATAGATATTTAAAGCAATTATTTCTATTCAAATGCTCTGACACTGAATTAATAAATATCCTATATATAATAGCCGTTGTCTCTGTATGACACTTCCGGGCTGTACTCATCTTTCAATTGAAGCCCTCAGTAAACAAACCGCCGGATAGGCTTAATTTCAATTTCAGATTTGGATCAGAATTTTTTCTTACCTAAAAACAAATATCTTCTCCATCAAATCACGTTTGTTCAGCCTATTTTTCTATAAAACATTCAGAACTAAAAAAAAATTGGATGTTTTTAGCTGTATATTTAACAGTTTTTAAAAATCTGTTTACTTTTGCGATGAATTCTGAAAGTAAACAACAAACTTAAATGTGAATGAATCCCGTAGTGAACTGTAAAAATTTTTTTTAACTTTCATATAAATTTTTCATTATGACGCCATTTTTAGTATTATGACGTCAAAATGACGGGTTGGATGGCAGTCTACTACTCCAATCGCATGAAAAACTAAATAAATAAAAAAATAATGAAAGGGATTGCTTTTACAAGGTGTGGATTAAATGCAATATTTTAGATAATTCAGGATACTTTTTAACTTTCATATACTTTTTCCATTATGACGTCAAAATGGCGGGTTACCTACTAGTTTCAAATAAACTTCCAAGAAATAAATTTTTTTTGGAGTGTATAACCGCATTGAATGGCTGTTACTCACTTTTTGTAGTGACCATCAACACACGGTAAAAAAGTAATTGTAAAATACGGAGGAAAAAAAATGGAGCATGTTTCATGTTGGGGATCTATTTATCCTCATGACAATTATTACAGAGGTTATTATCCCCATAACAGGCTGAAGGGCACATTGAGTTGAAATTTAAGGAGAATTAATAATAAAACAAACTTTACAAGACAAAATTATGTAGAGCTCATTTGTACACTTTGGGTGAAAAAAAATTCTTTTGAAAAGGTAATGACTTTTTTACCCTTCTGTAGATTAAAGTAGGTTTATGAAACATCCAATTAAATAAAATATGCAACATTGAAGTAATAAATCTGTCATTAAATAAAAAGGAATATAAAATCTGGAACAATAGCCAGTAAAACCATTTTAGAATTCCTGTTAAGAATTTTGATACATTGAAACATCATCCTGACTACCACAATTAAAAGTATTCTTAAAATTTGACACTCTTTTTTTGTTGCGCGAGGACATTTGACCATCTACACCGTTTATTTGTTGGCTACTATATTATGGGAGCATCATATAGGTGCTCCCACGAGGGGATAACAGTAACATCCATGCCTTAACCAAGATTCAAAACCGAGCCGTGACATTTTACAATGTGGACTAATAATACAGATTTTTCATAAATGACAGTACATCTATTATATATACATTTACATATACACACCCTCATATTTATGTACTTGAAGAGTTTGCATTTGACTCTCAATTGCAGTGCTAATTAGTATTTTAAAAAAAATTGGATTTGAATATTTTAAAATTGAACTGTAACCACGGTGAACTGCTTAAATACATATTATCAATCACAAAACCCAATTAGACAAATTCTTGAATCAAATTTCTGTATACTTTTGTTGTGGAAAAATTTATCCAACATAATACTAAGTTTGATGATGACAGGATTCCAATCAATTTTCTTTCAATTTTATTTTTCCAGGGTGCAAACAAGCTTGAAATCTGATAAATTTCTAATTTCTCTTCAATTCTTTGAAAAAAAATAAACTTATGACTGGAGAGATCATTAATTACTCTCACAAGCTCTTAGACATAATGTAAGAACATTAATAAAAAATGTTACAAAGGTTTTCTATTCATAAGCAAAGGTACTACTATTAGAATTTAGAATCAAGTATGCAATTTTGATATGAAATGGAAAACATTAAAAAAAAAAAAAATACTGACAATCCTCAGAATATGTTTATAGACATGAAAAAATATATTAGAGATACTGTGAAAACATATACTTTTCAATAAATGGTTTATTTTGGAAGTTTGCACAACTAAGGATCTATTTAAAATAAATAAATAAAAATAAAAAACACCTCACACCTTTCTGTACATACATTTTACAGACAGAAAATATATTACAGGTTACATAAATTATATTTCCTTAATTATCTTAACTTGCTTTCAATTTAAAATCCTTATTAAATTCATATACATTAAAAAAATAACCATAACAAGAGTTTTTTTTTTTTTTTGCAGTACAAAGCATGTTTTTACTAATTCATATTAAACCATAACACTATGAAGAAAAGAGAACACTCAGACATTAAAAAAATAAAACCATGACTTAATCAAAATACATAACACATAATATCTCTATGCTAAACAAGTAAATTTATAAAATAATTACAAGACGAGCAAAATTCAAGTTCTAAATTTTTAATGAATTCAAAAGGACTAAAAACTCTGAAACAGTAGCCATTAAAACTATTTTAGAATTTCTGTAAAAAATTTAGATTCTCCACCCAATCTACCATGACTAAAAGTACGTTTAAAATTTGTTACTATACATACATGCAAAATATTTTTGAAAAATGACAGTACATATGTATTATGCATATATACACTATATATTTTTCAATAAAATGAACAAATCTATTCCTATTGATATTTACAATTTTTGCTTTAATAACCTATATTCACACTTATTTATTAATATGTAGGCATGGATTGATATCTCATATAATAAACAGTTAAAAAAAATTCCTATCTCAGATTAAAAACATAGATTTGTAGCTATAATACATATATTAATTAATGATTTTTACTACTCTTACTTTTGAAATCTTTATATAGATTTGTACATATAATGTAAAATATACATGAATTTATGATTTTTATAACTTTTTGGGGATAACTTAGTGATTTTAAGCTGTTGGGGATAACTTAGTGATTTGAAAGTAAGAAAACTTTTATTTGGTATCTTTCACATATTTCCAGTAATAATGAAAAATATAATTAACGATCTTTGCAATTTTTCTTTTGATATATTTTATAGACACTGTACTATATTATTAAATATAAATAAATTAATGAATTTTAGAACTTTTTTAATTTATAACTAAAAAATAAATAAAGTAATGATATTTTTCTGCAATATCAGAGAACCTTCCTATATCTATTAAGAAATCTTGAACAAGTACCACACCCCTTCTGAAACTACCCACATTCAAGCAAAAAACAAACAAAAAACTTTCTACTTTTTCAGTTCATATATATTATAATTTGGTAATTCTCATTAATTACTGAATATCAAAATGTCTAAAATTATAAATGTAAATAAATAAACATTTCATTCAGCCTATTTTGGTAACATTTATCATAGTTGCACACACAATTCAGACAGTCCAATGACTAATGAAACAGAATTAAGATCTAGAAGTAAACTTTTTAAAGCTCTACCTCTCAGATGAAATTTCTATAAACAAGAAATTGAAGGTTATTAATAGGATCATCTTTGAAAGCATTTTAGGGTGTTATGAGAATTTCTGAACACCATATTTTGGACAGAAAAATGTATAGTAAATTGACAATAGAGAAAAATAAAATAATTTGTATTTAATTAAAACAATCAATGTTACAGTAACAATCATGAAACACAATCATTTCATTAGATTATGCATTACATTGAACTTGGCTTGATCTCATTCTAAAAAAGAAACCTGATAGTATTTACAAAATGAATGCTCTCAAAAATAAGTTCTAATCTATCTGTATGCATCAGAAATATTTTAAAGTTTTTTAAATACATAATTTAATTTATAAAATTTTTTGACCACTTAGAAATATTAAATTAAAAGATCTAACATGTGTATTAGTCTAACTATAACAGGTTTGAGGAAAACAAAATTAAGTTGCAGTTAGCATGTAAAGCACTGATGCTGTTTATTATTAAGAACTACATAAAAGTGAAGTGATGAATTATTTAAAAATAATCTTGATTTAGAAAGTCACTTCTATAATTAAAGTACAACAGAAGATGACTACTTAAATCTAGTATTTGTTTCATATGATTATAAATTTAAGCCCCAATACATCAAAACACAAGTAACTAATCTTAATTCATGAGAATTTTTTCTATTCTACTAGAAAGTGATTCACCAACATACACCCAGTGGAATGGAAGGGAGTAATACAATACTTAGAACTTAAATATAAAAACCTAATTTACTGTTTTAAAACTACACAAAACAAATATATTTATTTTGATTTCACAGAAGATTCTAAAATAGAACAGCATTCTTTAAAAAAGTTCAAACAGAAGACATAGCTCATAAAGCAGAAATAAGTTAATAATACATTTTTTTAAGTTTTGAAGCTTTTAACAGATCACATATAAAAAGAATGCAGGATTGGTTTCACATTTAATTTCAGTGTTATAACCAGAAAAAAAAAAAACCCCACCAAGCTTAATTATGTATTTCACACAAGAAATTTTAAATCAAAAATATCACAACCATTTACTATGAAAGTACAAAAGATTCAATAAAATTTTGATTTATAATCTAAGTATTAAATGCCTTGTGCAAAATTAGAATACGATTACACATATGGGCTTAAATATATTAGTACAAATTTAATAAATAATTTAATATCTACAGTAACTAAAACTAAAATTGCATAATATACACATTGTAAATCTACTAGCGGATAAAACATGAATCAAACGTCAAAATAAGATACCATCCAACTAAGTATAAAAAATAAAACCGTTTTAAGGGCGTTTAAATCCACTGAGGTGGAGGGAAAGCGCTTTGAAATACGAAAGGAAATTTCATCACATTACCTCCCAAAATTAAAACACGGTAGTTCGCGCTACCATCGGGATTTGCCATCTCGTAAGCTGTACACGGATGACACAGTCCAGATAACAAAAGGATGCAATATTTTATATTTATGACACAATACTAGTAGCAAATTATTACGGGACACCTTGAAACATGCTTCACCTTAAGGATTACCTCCCAGACCGGCCTTGGCCTTGCACAAATTAAATTGAAAGCCCATGGAAAGAAGAAAAAAAAAACACATTTGTAACGCCATCTGTTGTCACAAACAAGAAATAATGTCTCTTCCTGAATTGCAAAATGAGCGGTACTTGGATCCGAGAGTGATTTAATATTTGGGAATTTAAAAATAAAATAAAGTAAATAAATAAATAAATGAATATTTTTTAACAGAATGATTGCATGGAAAAAAAAATTCCGTATTCGCAAAAACTGAGTTTGGCTCATTTAAATTATTAAACGTGATCTCTTTTAAAAGCTATTTATTATTATTACGAGTATATCATTAGGAACAGGCTTATCACTGTAAATGAATAACAATTAAAAAGCCTCATTCACTCACATAGCGTCTTCAGTGGCCTCTACACGAATCAGATAAAGGCTTACGAAGTGACTAATTCTTCGTGAGTCCGTGCGCCATGATTTTAATTTTCAATCTGCCTGTAGTGAAATAAGCTTATTGGCGAATGATTTGGTAATATATACATACATACAAACAAAGTGAAACTTCTCCAATCAGCGTTCCGAATAAAAGGGGGCTTTTTGGAGGAGTGGCCTTGGGAAAGGGGTTTCTTCCATAATACTGGCTCTATGGAGTCTTGAATCGGTGAACAAAATACGTCCGTTTAGAGGGGAGGCCGGCTAGAGAAGTATATATATATATATATATATATAGGGCTTTTATTCTGGGGGTACGCGGGTATACGGTGCATCCCTGCCTTTTTTTTTAAGTACTATTTTGGCTTAACTAAACCGAAATTTTAAGAAACTTCACTATCACTACTCGAACTCGAATCAAAGGTTAATATAGAACAAAAATAATTTTTTTTTAAAATTGCGAGTTTTTTGTTCCCCTGTGACGTGACGTGTGACGTGTGAAAACAAGGTACTAAAAATACGCATCTCGTGTATATATATATATATATATATATATATATATACACACACTGGTGAAATAAATTAAGAGAATTTGCCTATTTTATCGAATTTCATGAAAAGAACTGAACTGAATGCAAAACCACTGCTTCTAGAAAAAAATGCAAATCTTTTACGTCAAATACGTAAGCGCACACGTGTGTGTAGGCGGAGCCAGTAGAGAAACAAGCTTTATAAGCGCGCGTATGTTAAGACGCATTTCGTTCGCTAGCACACCTCGGCGAATTTCTTGGTGTTATTTTGCAGCAATCGGTTAATTTCAAATTGTAACAGTAAAAATGTGTAACCACCAACGTTTAGATGATGGAATGAGGTGGCGAATTGTGGGGAGGCTAGAAGCAGGCCAATCTCAAGTCCAAATTTGTAGAGAGTTCAATTTAACGCCCAGCGTCGTGTTGTAGCTAATGGAAACAGTTCCAGGATACCGGATCCATCGAGAGAAAAGCCTGGGCAAGGTCGTCCAAGAGCCACGACGGCCAGAGAAGATCGCCATTTGTCGATTATAGCGAGGCGTAACAGGAGTGCTACAGATTCTCAGCTCTCTCGTGACTTGTATGCAGCCACAGGAACCCGTGTATCAAGGGTGACTGTGTCCAAAAGACTTCATGAGAGAGGGTTGTTTACAAGAAGACCTGCTGTTTGCGTCCCGCTCACTTCTACGAACAGGAGAATCCGTTTATCATGGTGCAGAGAGCATAGAGATTGGAGTATGGATCAATAGGCGACCGTTGATGAGTCCTGGTTCAGCCTAAACACCGATTCTCGCCGTATGTTCATATGGAGAGAACCAGGGACCCGCTACCTACCCTCCAATGTCCGCGAAATCGACCATTATGGCGGAGGAGGTTTAATGGTCTGGGCAGGCATCATGTTGGATGGCCGCACACCTCTCCATGTCTTTGAAAGAGGCACTGTCACTGGTGTGAGGTATAGGGATGAGGTCTTGGAGCCCCATGTTCGCCTTTTCAGGGGTGCAGTTGGCCCCGAGTTCATTTTAATGGACGATAACACGAGGCCACATAGAGCTCTTCTGGTCGACGAATTTCTAGAGAGTGAGGATATTCGCAGGATGGATTGGCCAGCCAGATCTCCAGACCTTAACCCTATAGAGCATGTCTGGGACGCTCTGGGGAGGGCAATTGCAACTCGCAACCCCCCTCCGAGAACCATCCAGGGAATGAAAACAGCGTTGCTGAACGAATGGGATCAATTGCCACAGGAAATGATAAACTGCCTTATTTCAAGTATAAAATCACGCTGCGAGACCTGTATATCTGTAAGAGGGGACCATACCAACTATTAACCCATCTAGTAACCCATTTTTTTGTTCATTCTGCAACCGCTGTTTCATACCTTCCGACTCCAACGAGTGTTACTCACGATCATGCGTGTGTATTACAATTATTGAATGGCTATTTGTTTTGTATTGTATCAATGTATGTACATATCAAATTTCATTAAAATCGGTACAGTAGTTCTAGAGATAATCGACCAAGTCTGCAAATCCTCTTAATTTCTTACACCAGTGTATATATATATATATGAAATAAATTTCAAATCTTTTTATTATTAGAACGCCAATCTAAATTCTTTCATCCTTTTGCAATAAAACATCCCCTCTTAAATCCAACCCAAATAATCTATTAGATTTTCCCCTAAGGCACGTGTGGCCAAAGCTTATATAACAGTTATATAACGCGAACGGCGTGGAACATTCGAAAGCCATCACCCCATATGACGCGACTTAATCACGTGTCCGTTTCTGACGAATTAGAAGTTTTATAGACCCGTATTCGGGCGAGAGATTTTAGCGCCTTGAAGTCTTTTTTTGTCTGCTCTCACCTAACATGACGTGATTTTGAGCTCTCATTCATTCTTCCCGATAAACGATACTTTTCGCGCATGTTAATCCTAAACTAAGTATGTAGTGTTTAGATAATGTAGTATACCTAATCATCGAAATACTGTGAAAATAAAGAGACTGTTCCATCAGCTTAGATGTCTGTACTTCTTCCTATGCCACTACGATTACAAGATTTTCCTGGGACGCTGTGATATGATTCAACGGCCAAGTTATTTGCCCGGCAACAACCATATTATTATTACACACACACACACACATATATATATATACAGTGCTAGATTTCTAGAAATAGAGGTGGCGGAACGGTAACCTTCCGGGGTGTGGGGGGGGGGGGGGCTTCCAAATTATTGATAAACAGAGGAACCTAAAGAGAGGTACCGGAACGCCGTTCCCGCGCGTTCCGCCTCAAATCTAGCCCTGTATATATATATATATATATACAGTCGAACCTCCATATATCGAAGTAGCAAAATGCAGGAAAAAAATTCGATATATAGAAATTTCGATATATAGAATTGAGCTTCGTTTTATCATAATTCTCCTTAAAAAAAAAATTAAAGCTAATTTTCGTATACGAAACTCCATTTCTAATTTATATGCCATTAAATGAAAGTTAATAACTAAAACGTGAATTAATATGAAAGATTTATTGAGTACTACATATCTTTAAAAAAAACAATAATGCAGACAGTGGTTACAATGATCACAGTTACATTCTTTAAAAAAAAAAACTACGAATATCTTGCTGAACAGCCAGTTTTGCGGAAAGTTGAAAGAAATGTTCGTGTTTATTCAGTCCACTAAAAACTTCATCAGGGACATTTTCCGCGAAATGAAGTCCACGACGTATTGTTTCAAATGCAAAAAATTGTGAGATTTTATTCTAAATTGGGATAAAATATCCCAATTTGTCTTGAAAAAAATTTCGATATATAGAGATTTTTTAGATATATAGAAACAATTTTTCTATGTAATGAACATGGAGATTCGCTAAAAGTTCGATATATAGAAAATTTCGATATAGGGAAGTTCGATATATGGAGGTTCGACTGTATATATATATATATATATATATATATATATATACATATATATATATATATATATATATATATATATATATATATATATATATATATATATATATATATATATATATATATATATATATATGGGAAAGTAGGGTAAGATGACGAACTCGGTTTTTCTCCTACGCAATCATAGATAGCAGCACCTGTCCAGGCAATTCTTAAGTCTCTAGTATTGGGTTATGACGCCCACTACAAGTAATATAAGTTGAGATCGTTTTGTGAGTGGTGGCGACTCAAATGTATTTCTTTAACCTGTGTTTGTAAATTTTGGACTTCACAGCGCAAGGAATTACCCCACTACTGTCCGACCACAGTACGAAGAACCACGGTTGGCATAGTGCCAAGACGATTCTATTCACGCTGTAGGTAAGGCTGCTGAGGAAGGAGGGGGAAAAGTCTCGTATTCTCTCGACATTCTTTAGAATCGGTTACTAACTGCACTTGCTTGCTTTTTTCTCGTCTGTTATTTTGATTATTATATTAAAATTAATGGATCCTTTACCCAACACAACTGCTAGGAATAAGCCGTTCCGTAGTGATTGTAAACGTATAATACACAATGTAATTAAATTGTGTGATAAAGAAGCACTAGAAGGAAATGTTATTGTTCCACTTTCGCAATCCCTAAAGAGAGCTAGCGAAATGACCGGCATATCAATGTCCAGTGTAAAAAGAATACGCAGAGAAGCAAAGGGGGGAGAAACTCCAAAATTTGAATCTCCGAGGAAACGTCAGAGAAAAAGAACCACCGAAAATATGACGTTTTCCCCTATTTTCTAAGTAGACTAGCTTTTCTCGCGCATGCGTAACAGCTTCCAGGGACCTTGCTTCCGTGGTCGGACAGTACGGTAAGTTATTTTTTCTCCTCCATTTTTCTCTCTCAAAATGCAACTCGTAACGTTAAAAATCATGTATGTTATAGTTTATTTACGATGAGCTTGGATACTGATAAACAAGTTGAAATCGAAAATGCCATTGTGGGTAGGGATGCGACACCGATGTCGATGTTTTCAAAACATCGATGTTTTGATAAAAACATCGATGTTTTAAACATCGATTTATTGAAGCCGATGTTTTTTTAACATCGATGTTTTGTGCTCGATGTTTTACGTTGTCTCGATGTTTTTTTTAATGAAAAAGTACCGTAATAAAAAAAATTTACCACGTAGCATAATTTTCACACTCAGTAAATGTAAGTCTGAATTCTGAAAAGGACGAATACAAAAGGGGGAATCATTCCTTAGCAAACAGACAAATGGCAATTAACAACCAATGAACCAATCAGAGCGCTTGGAATGTTCCTGACAC
>OU015492.1:230657757-230662757 GCA_907164885.2 Dolomedes plantarius
AGCGTAGCGCCATAGTAAGATTGCCGTTGTTCATTGGTTTGATTTCTGATTGTACTTTTGTAGACATGTATCGTTGCATTTTGTATAGCTGCATAGCGCTTATGGATTGTCAATGTTTAATGGTATTTTATACGACACTAGTACTTTTTCTTCCTGTAGTCATGTTGTAGCTGGGTGGCTGTCTTGGAGTCGTTGTTCTATCTGGCTTTCTGATTAATACCTTTTTATTTTAATATTTTATTATTAAAACTTGGTGAGTTGGTGGATGATTTTATAAGTACCGTTTTAACTCATTTTTAATTGCCTTATATAATGTAAATGTGTTTTAAACTTTAAAAATTTTAATGTTTTTTAAATATTCTTTTAAAAAAACTTTTAAAATATAATAAAAATTGATAAAATAGTGATAAAATTACAACCCTTGTTAGTAGTGGGAGTAGCGGTTATACGGCTGTGTATATTGTTTTTTTTTTGATATAGGTTCCCTTGTGCTATATATAATGTTGGCCTCGATACGAGGCTTTATCTTCCCGTGATATTTATTATGTTCATCTTCATCTTTTACATTACACATTTTGTCACTCATTCATTAATATCTTACTTTAATATTATGGAAAGTCACAACATGAATAATATAGCGACTGGCAATATTGTTACAAATGTACCAATTGCCCGGTCGTCCACGAAAAGGGTAAGTGTTCGACCGTTAACATGTAACCCTAATTTAATTACGAATTATTTCTCCCACACTTATACTAAGGGTATGATAAACAAAAAAATTGTGTCTTTTAAGCAAGGGACAACCCTTCCAATGTGCAACAAAAATAAGAAACATCCTGATAGTGGCGATGAGTACTTTGTTAGTTATTATCCTAATATGTATAGATTTAAATATCAAAAATGCCAGAATAATAGATGCAAGCTATGCCCACAAGCTGATCCATGTCAGATCGTAAATAATAAAAAATTCAAGGAATTTTGCAAGTCTTATAATTGCATATATATTATCGAATGCACGGTTTGTAAATTAAAGTATATTGGACAGACTAAAAATACATTAAATAAACGTCTAAATCTACATAGAAGTCAGGTATATAATATTAAGGATAAATCTGTATCTCACGAAATTGAACATTTTGGTAAACATGGAGTGGAAAATATGAAGGTATCTATAATAGACATTGTGGGTAGTCTGTCTATGAGACTTTGGTGGGAAAACCACCACATAGCTCAATTCAACACCGTATATCCGTATGGCTTAAATACAAGAATTTATGATCATATTACCAGTTACGATACAATTTCTGATTGCTATACTCCTAGTATTAGGGATACATATGGTACTAACAATAAGGTAACTAAACGTAAACAAAGAGGTGGTCGTAAGAAAAGCTATAATTGGAATAATTATTTAAGCGATTTAATGGATTTCAGCAAAGTAATTAAAGAATGTAATATTATTCCATACAATTGGATAAAAAACTTAATTTATGGTACAAGAAAAAAATGGCTACTGAAACTTTGGCTATATTGCCGTAATAAGGTATTTACGTCGTTGTTTGAAAGGGATTCAATTATTCCTCTTACTTTCTTGGATTTGATAAAATCAAGATGTCACTTTTATAATATTGAATTAACTGACAAAGAAACATCTAACGTTGATAAATTAAACTATTGTAATATTACGTATTCAAATAAAGTATTTGACGATATTCCATTTAATAAAATTTTTAATGATAAGGACTTTAATTTTCCAATAAACGGTATAAAAATTAGTGTGAGTTTTAAGTACAATTTACCTGTTGGACGAAATGTTTTTAACTATAATGAAGTTTCTAAGAATTTGTCGTCGGTAGATCATAAAAGGTGCATCTGTTCGGAAAATGATAAGTATTACGATATACATCACAAACATAACATAACAGGAGATCTTGATATCGTTAAGAATATAGCTTTAAAAAATTTACTACTCTGTGGTACTAAATATCGTATTGAAAAGTACTATTTTGTATTGGAAAGCGTAGAAAAGGAACTTGATGAATTTATTTATAAAATGGCTGTTAAATATAGCTGTCCATTAACTGCTTTTGATGAATGGCGTTTCAAAGTTAATAATGCAATATCTCATTGTTATAGGCCTGAATTAAAAAATGCACAAAATTGCGGACTGTTAGGTAAATTAAAAACTGCAATAAGTGAATTAAAAGACCAGTTTGTAATCACATACGTGGACAAGGTTGCGTCAAGTTATGCTTTCGTATGTAAAAAATATTATTGTGAATATCTAGAAAATATATACAAAGACCAATCAATTTATAAAAAGGATCTTTCATCATTGAATGAGAAAAATAATCGTATAAAGGCGTTATATCGTAAAGTTGGATTTAAAATCACGAACATTAAATACCCTTATTTAGTATTGGTTCCTAAATTCCATAAAAATCCGATAAAGTTTAGACCAATAACTGTGGGCTATAAAACGTATTTAACATATGCAAATGATCGCTTATTGGCTATTCTTAAAGTCGTATATAAGGAACTAATTAAGGAGGGAGGTTATATGATCGGGAATAGTTTTGAGGTAATTGACAAGTTAAATAATGAAAGTGGTATTAATTATATAAAGAGTTTTGACTTCGCAGATTTATTCAACACTATTAATATAAACGATTTATTTGAAATTACTAAAAATCTCTATGAAAAATATGACCTAAAAACGTACATAACATATCATCGTTATGAGACTCTAGTGCAATTGGTACTTAAAGAGAAATATTTATATGACGGCACACATTTCTTCCGCCAAATACATGGTATCCCAATGGGGGGAGGTTGTTCCTCAATATTGGCAGACATTTACCTACACCATTATGAAATGGGGACCGCCTTATTGAGTGAGCTAATATATTTCAGATATGTGGATGATGTTTTAATTTGCACTAAGTACAATGAGCAGGTCATAGATCTGGGGTTTTATCCAAAAAATCTTAGCCTGTTAGAATCTGATAAAACACCGGATGATCGTGTTGTATTTCTGGATTTAAGCTTATGTGTTGATGAAGAGAGTAGTCTTGTGAAATACCAAATGCATGATAAAAGGGACTATTATCCATTTACTACACAACGCGTAATGCCTTGGAATACTTGTTTACATAGAAATGTAAAGCGCAACCTAATCATTAACTACATGCTACGTATTAAACGTCTAAATTGTAGCAAATTGGAAATACAATCAGGCATAACATCATTTGCAAACAATGCTTTAGAAATGGGTTTTCCTTTGAGATTTTTGTTAAAAACCATGTGTGAATTCCATTCGATCGATAGGAAAGAATGTCTTAAGCGATATTTTAGTAATTGAGGTAATAAAATGATCAGTTGGCAATTTACGTGTCGCACCTGTTAGTCGTTTACGGTCTACAATGTAGAGTTGCACTAGGTATGTGTCCTTGCTATTTTAGTTATAATTATGGTTCTAAATGTATATATTTGATAATGTTTAAAGTATTGTGTGTGGATATTTCGATACTTAGGTGGTGCTTATTTGAAGTGGTTATATGCGGATAAAGTTATATTTTAGTCATAAGTCTAAATATTTTTAAAAAAATTATTATATGATGCATTGTTTATAGGTGTAGTGAATATATGGGATGGCTGTAATGTTTTAGTGAATTGACAGGTGGTTTTGAAATAATTTTGACCCAGGTTTTTAATGTACGAAGTTCCATTTCCTTTATTTTTTTATTTCATCGCTCCTTGCTTTGTTTTGACTTTACGTCAGGTTGCAGATGAAGGATGACTTCCGGGAGTGTTACCTAGGTACAAAACATGTTTAACCGGAGTGTTGGGGGTCACAACTCCCCCCGGTCATTTATATTCTTCATCTTTCAGGTTGATGAATTGTGCTGGTGTTGTCAGGGTTAAAAATGTTTTTATTTAATATATAGCAGCTTACGGTTGAGCAGCGTAGCGCCATAGTAAGATTGCCGTTGTTCATTGGTTTGATTTCTGATTGTACTTTTGTAGACATATATATATACATATATATATATACAGTCGGACCTCTATATATCGAACTTCCATATATCGAAAGTCTCTATATATCGAACAGTTGGCGAATACCCGTTTTCATTAGGTAGAGAAACTATCTCTATATAACGAAAGAAATTTCTATATATCGAATTTTTTCCAAAAGATTCTTAACGTGGCACGTGGTTTTTCTGTGCCGTAAAGATTTTTCCCTTAGAGATTTTTTAGACGTTGATGTAGACGGTGTTTTCGATTACCCCACAGATGACGACATCATATACTCACTTCAGAAAGAACAAACTGACATCCAAGAAGATGAAGAACTGAAGCAGAAATTGATAATCCTTCGAAAAAGAAATGCGCGCAGCATTTCATGTAATCCGTCGTGGTCTTCAATTCGTGGAAAATGTCCCGGATGCAGTATTTAGTGGACTTACTAAGTGCGAACACTTTTATGATGAATTTTCTTCTAAATTTATTGTGCAACAAGACATTCGAAAGTTTTTTTACAAAAATGTAAATCAATTGCGTTTGTATTTAAAGGTATGTAAATTTGGTTTGATAAATAAATCTAGTATAATTAATTTATTGATATTTTTTAATCGATAATAATTTTCATTTATGAATGTAGGTAATTTGTAGTAATGTGATTCATATTTAAATTTGTTGATATGAAAGTGATTTCGTATATTAGAAGAAAATGCACATTTTTCTTGCAATAGAACGTATTACCAATATTTTAAGCATAACCGTTTCTATATATCGAATTTTTTTCGGGAACCGTCGACTTCGATATATGGAGGTCCAACTGTATATATATATATATATATATATATATATATATATATATATATATATATATATATATATATATATATATATATATATATATATATATATATATATATAATATATATATATATATATATAATATATATATATATATATATATATATATATAATATATATAT
>OU015492.1:230667757-230679561 GCA_907164885.2 Dolomedes plantarius
ATATACATATACATATACATACATACATACATACACACGCACACACACATATATATATATATATATATATATATATATATATATATATATATATATATATATATATATATATATATATATATATATATATATATATATATATATATATATATTTATACATATACATATACATATATATATATATATATATATATATATATATATATATATACAGTCAAACCTCGCTAACTCGAACCTCGATTTCGCGAATTTTTCGATATCTCGAAGAAATAAAAATTCCCTTCAAATTTCCTATGCACTCAATGTTAAAAAACCTTGATTTGGCGAATTTTTTTGGCTCATCCCTCGATAACTTGAATTTTTGTCCATAAAGGAAGAAGAAAAAATTTTCTAAAAACAAGAAAAATAAAATCCAAAAAATAAAAAAGCTATTCAAACATTACAGTGGTGAAACCCTGCATAAACTTTAAAAAGAAGGGATGTAAAGACGGAAGATAACACAATGAAATGACAACTTCTCTTGACCCTCCAAGATGGGAGTTGAAATTCTTGTTTATTGTTTTCTTATCTCGTTTCAGTTAGTTGCCATGCATATGCAGTGACCATCAATCCTTTCTTTTATTTTTTCTACTTTTATTCTCCAAGGTAACTTTCTAGAGGGGTTGGGGTGGTTTTAACAAAACAGGAAAGGAAGGCATGAACAAAAATCAAGAGGTAGGTGGCTTCCAAGAAGATTGTAGAATTTCTTATTGCAACAAGGAGTGAAAGAAGAAAAACTACAAGTGTGAATGCATGCCTGTGCTGTGCTGTCTTGCATTCAAGCTAGTGCTCGATGCTCATGCACCTCGATAACATGGAATTTAATGACTTTGTCGTCGTAGATCAGTGGTCGGCAAACCGTGGCTCGCGAGCCACATGTGGCTCTTTGGCCCCTTGAGTGTGGCTCTTCCACAAAACACCACGTGCGGGGGTGCACGTACTGGTAACCTCTGAAGAGAAGATCCCTGAGAAACCCGTCACTCGGGGAGAGTTCTTTTTCGATGAGGGGTGGAACGTTAAAGCGAAGGTCAACGAGAGAGGAAGAGATTGTCACCAAACATCCCCCACTTTTCGCCAAATATCGGCATTTGTCCCAAGGAAGAGTCGAACAGGTGTTTTTCTGCCGATTGAAAATGGTTTAGTCTAAAGAAAACGCAGTGTTTACAAGAAACAGATGGGGAGAAATACACATCTGCAGTTACAATTGAAAGGAAAATTTTAAACACTATTGGAACTATTATACCTTTTGGAATATTAACTGCCGTGATGTGCTGTATAATCTGAAATGTTTAAATGCTCATTTCTGAAGTCTATTTTCCAAGGTATAAATTTGCAACCAAGCAAAACATCTTTCCCGTCTTTATTAGCCATAATTTTGGCCAGTTTAAAAGTTAACAAAAACCAAGTTATGAGAAAATATTTCAAAGAGGGGGAAATTAAAGTTTGAAGAAAATTTTCCTTATTCAAATTGCGGAAAATGGGAAAATTTTATAGTGTTGATAAAGTTAATTGTGAATTTTGATTAGGAGAGGTCATTAGGGTAACACACTTTAAAGGGCAGGGCCGACCTTGCCAGTTGAACCTATTTGATCTGGAAAATTAAAAATATGTCTAAACTGAAATGGCTTTAACATATGAGCTGTTATTTTTGAAAGTGGCATAAGTCCATTTTTCACGTATCGAGATATTTAAAGGTTTGTATTTGAATGAATTTAAAAATATTGGCAAACGTTAATCAATTCGAGTGATGTTTTTAACACTATACACCTTTTAAATTTTACTATGAAATAATAATTATTAAAATTATTTAAAAAATAAACGATTTTTTTTAGCTCCAAATGGACTTATACCACTTTCAAAAATAACATATTATAAAAAATAAAAACAAGTGGAAATTAAGTCCATATTTTTATATACATTAGTTTCAGTGAAATGGATATTTTAATGTAAACTCTTACTTACCAACATCACTATCAGACCAAATTGACATATTATCGTCTTTTTTATTGGTATGTGAACTCATTGTAACAACTGTATTAAATGTTATTTATCTAAAACTTTGATTTCCTGCTTTAATAAAAATATTTAAATAATACTCACGCTGCAATCTATTAGTATAAGAAACACAAACCAAACAGTAGGAATTGCGAAAGAAAACCAAACAAAATCAGTGAAATTACTTCTGACCACTTAATCAGAACAATAATACCGTTATTTTGTTAACGATGTTGTTTTTAAGACACTAGCTAAGTAATATATGCTAAAGCGTAGTGTACACTGAAGTCGTAATAATCAATAATAATTGCAATAAGCAAGTTGCTTTTATTATAATTATTAGGAATGGACTTATTCCACTTTAAAAAAAAAAAATTTTGCGATAACATTTTTATAGCCAAAATTCTTTTGTTTACTTTATGAAAAAAATCGTACGAAAAAAAGGTGTGTATATCTTACTAAAATCATCGTTAACCCATTTTTTTAAAGTGGACATATACCACTTTCAAATATTTTATTATGGGGGTGCCATATAAGCGGACCAGCACTACCCCCTATAAATGGACTACATAAACAGAGGCATTTTCAGTGGCGCAAGGCCGGGATTCGATCCGAGCACCCTCAGCACCGAAAGCCAGCGCGTTGTACCACAAGGACGCCACAGGCCAGTGTGTAACTATATTTTTATCAAAATATCTGTACATTATATTTTTATCGCAATTTCTGCAGTTGGGCCCAGCAATAACTAAGGCCGGGGCTTTTAAAGTGAAGTTCTATTCCGAAATTTGGAGGGGGAAATTGGGGTAAAATTATACTAGAGTTGTGTCTTTTTTGCAGTCATTTTTTGACTGATAAAGAAACTGACAAAGCAATTTCTATAAAACTTGGTGAATACGTTTATTTTGATGCAAGGAATAATGTATACTTCAAATTTAGTATTTTTAATTGATTAATTATTTAAAATTAACATGTTTTCAATAAAAAAATGCACTTTTCAAAGTTTTGTAATTTTAATTTTAATTTAAAAAAATTAAGTTTTTAATTGCTTAAAAATGGAGCATACGTTAAATATACATTAGTTTTACAACTTTATCAATATTTTTGGGGAATCTAGAACCAATAGTTTTGCTACAGTCTTGCGCGCAATAGATGCAAGCCAAAACACAATTTTAAAATTTTCATCAAAATTAAAAATGGAAAATTAATTAAAATACCAGTTGTAGAACATTGAAATAATTATTTTACATAGAACATATATTAAGCTTTCAGTGGTAAAAATTTCATGTATTTATGTTTTGTAGGGAATGAGAAATAAAACTAAATGTGACATGATGCTAAATTGCACCTTCAGTAAAATAGTAAGACTCCCGAGACCCCTTAAATGAAACCAAAATTACCGAAAAAGATCGCGTCTCCTTTGGCGAAAGAAACAATAACAGTTGCAAAACCAAAATACTTGAAATCTGTATCTATAATAATAAATTTTTGTATGATCCAGTATTTATAAAAATAAACATGACTCTAAATTTTATTGAGGTTTTCTGAAACTCCCTTACATTACTTCGAGAAATAGTAAGTAATACGATGCAGGGTAAAAAGTCCCAAAATACGTTGATTACATGAAAATGGAAATCAAAACATGCGATGGTTTTCTTAAAGCCTAAATAATTAAAACCTTCATAATTTTCTTAATGCCTAAAGAGCGATAAATACTTTCCGAGGGGGAAATGGTACTGGGGTGTTGATTATACCCGACCCCCCTCATTTTGAGAATCGACCTCCAGGAGGCAGCAACCTTAAAACCGGTCCCAGGTCTCTTCTCTCCAGAGGTGGACTGTACAGTGCGATTCAAACTTTGTGATGACTGGTTTTATTATTTATATTTTTACATACTTGGTGTTTATGTGTCTTTATCTTTAGGCGAGTGCTCTGAAGCGACTTAATGAGAAAACATTTCCAGAAAGATTAAATGTCAACGCGTATCGTCAAGTCGTATCTTTGCATCGCGTTTTACAATATATTACTTCCGAGAGCGTCTCCCGGTAGAAAACACTAGACTAGTCAAAATAGTCTTCAAATATAACCAACCAGCAAGTCGAAGATCTTAAATTGGTTTTAGCTTTATCAATAGCAGTTGACAAGTGTTGTGACATAAATGATACAGCGCTAGTTTCACTCTTTGTACGATTTATTTCATCTACAGGTTCTAGAGAAGAACATTTAGAATTATTGTCACTCAAAGGTCAAACACGTGGAGAGGATATAGCAAATGCTGTAATTGAGTGCATTGAAAAAATTCATTTTCTACTCTATAAAATTGTCTCAATTTCAACAGATGGGGTGAAAAGTATGACCGGCGTAAGAAACGGGTTTGTTGCTATTTTGAGAGAAAAATCACGAGGTACTTACAATGAGTCTATTACCATTGCATCATTCATCTAGACGCGCTTTGTGCGCAGATATTTTCAGAAGAAATTTGCAAAGTTATGAAATTGGTGATTAAGATTATCAACTCCATTATAGCTGAAGCTCTTAATCATAGCCAATTTAAAGAATTTTTAGTTGAAATGGAGAGTGAGTACGCAGATCTTCTGCTGCATAACAAGGTACGTTGGTTATCAAGAGGAAACGTTTTGAAACGTTTCGCTTTCTTAAAAAACAAATTAAAGCATTTCTCCCTGAGAAGGATGTTCACTATCCAGAACTAATGAACGATCAGTGGATCCAGAAATTTTATTTCATGGGAGACGTTACGTCTCATCTGAATCAGCTTAATCGTAAACCAGAGGGGAAAGGATGCACAATTTTTTTCGATGTTAGAAGTTAGTTCATTCAAAAACAAATTATCTCTTTTTACTCAAGATTTTGATAGAGAAACTTAGATTCACTTTCCAAGCCTGTTGAAACATCGCCAAGAAAATAAATCTGGTATTGACATTTTCTATTTCAAAATAACACTTTTAAATATTAGGAAAGCTTTTCTCGACAGGTTTCAGGAAGTCAGAAACAGCAAAGCGATGTTAGCTTCTGTTAAAAAACCTCTTAATGCTACTGTAACAGAATTAAATTTTTCTCCCTTTAATATTGAGCAGGGCGATGGCCTTCGGTACCAGAGTCTGTGAGTTCGAGTCCCACAATCGGCATGGATGTTTGTAGCCGTTCGGAATCGGCTTTAAGCAGTAGGTCCCGGTCTAATTATCCCTCGTGTAGCAAAAAATTATGTAGAGCTCCAAGACCAAACCAAATCCTTTAATATTGACATTAGAAACTTTGAAATGCAGTTACTGGATTTAAAAAAACAAAGAAATGTGGAGTTCGAAATTTGAACGTCTTTGTGCTGATATAGAAATATTGGAGATAAACAAATGTGAACTTAGTTTACAGCACAAGTGGTCTGCTTTGAAAGATCTGGAGAAGGAAGACATCATTTTTTTAACACCTAGAATAGTATTGCTGACTCATATAATCAGCTGCAAAAACTAGTGTTTGCTGTTCTTTCTTATTCGGGTCTACATATTCATACGAACAATCATTTTCAAGAATGAACCTTATCAAGAGTAAATTGAGAAGTCATTTTATTGATGAGAATCTCGAATCGTGCCTAAAATGTAAAACAACATACAAACTTGACTTACCCAAACTTTCCAAGGAGATGCGAAGCCATTATTCATATTAGTGTTTGTTTGTCATTGTCATGATTTCATTTTATGGATACTTTACAATTTAATTTTATCAATAAATAATATCGATATTAAGTATGATATCAAATTTTATGCAACGTACCTATAGTTTAACTAAGACTTAAAAAAATTTTAAGTGCAGTTTATTAAGTTAATGTTAGGGAGCGCTATGGAGTGATAGAAGATGTAGTGTCGAGGATTGAGAAAGGTATGTTGAGATGGTTTGGACAGAGAGGATGAACGAAAGGAGATAAACGAAATAAGTATACAAGACGAGTGTGGATGGAAGAGTTGGAAGGGGTCGACTTTAGCGAACGTACCTTATTCAGATTGAGGACGTTTTTAGCAAAGGCCAGCTTTGAAGTATCCTAATTAAATTAATAACAATACACCTACCTATATAGTTTAAGTTTAGAAAATTTGGCTCTCAAAAGATATTTCAGTTGTTGTACTTTTGACATTTGGCTCTGTTGACAAATGAGTTTGCCGACCACTGTCGTAGATGATACGGTAATAGTGTGTGGTGAGTGGGAGGACAATGACATCATCGGTCAGATGAAAGCTTCTTTTGTATTATCATTAGAAGAGGAGGACGAATTTGCCACCGAATGTGACAAACAAAGGAGGACTATTTGCAGTGGACGATTTGAGGAGATATGTTGAAAGTCAATCAAATGGGTAAGAGGACACATTTAAAGCCATTGTCCACTTAGAAAGTGTAATAGATAAATTTCAGACTCTTCTCTGAAAGCAAACAACAATTGAATTTTTTTCAAAGAATTTTGTAAATAGTGTTTATTAAAATAAAAATATGGATTACTTTTTAAAAAGGCACGTAAAAAATCTTTATTTTCTCTATTACTATTGATAACATGCGATTTTCGATAATTCGAATTTTCGATATTTCGAATTTTTTTGTCTCTCCCTTCAAGTTCGAGATATCGAGGTTTGACTGTATATATATATATATATCTATATATATCTATTTATCTCTCTGTCTATATATATATAACCTCCTTAATGTCCGTTCTTACAAAGGGGGGTAAGAAATTTCCTGATCTAAAGAGGGAATGAGAGAAATGGACCCCGTAAGCTAGAGGTTGAGAAAAATATCTAACGCGAGATACTTGCGGAAGGGTATTTGATGCAACATCGATTTCCTTGGATTGAACGTGTTTCATACCGAAGAAGGTACGTTTTGCACACCTCAGTGCTGCCGAACAATGAGTGAAGAATTTCGTTTTATAACAATATGTTGTTTTTCAATTTCTTTGGTGCCATGGGAAGGTTGAAAAGTACTAGCTGGCCATTCCTGCTCTACGCTAATGAATTGGACGAACGCCGACGTACGACCTTAGAAAACATTTCGAATGGCAGACGCACCAACGTTTTCCCGTTGATTCAGTGATGTTTGCACTCGCACATGGAATTACTCGCAATCGTGCAACAATGTTTTTTTTTTAATCCTATGCCCGTCTCGGTCATAAGTCGACGAGCAAAAGAACGAATAAAATAGTCAGTCAAATTAAAAGTACTGTCTGTCGTATAAAAATCATTAAAGTTATTAATAATAGTAGGGCAATCGTCGAGGTCACACATCCGTGTCAGTCACTCTGAGTCTATATAGGTGTCTCTGCGAGTAAGGAGTCTACTCTTGGCAAGGATTCTTGCTTTCTTTTTTAATAAAGAGCTCCAACTCTTTCCGCCAGCTTAAGGTTTAAACGATTTGCTCTAATAGAGAGGGAAATAAACAACGTATCGGAGATCTCTGTCGGATAACACATCGAGGCGACCAGAGTGGTCATTATGGCTTGCAGTTACTGAGATTTGAGGCCTCGGAATAACATATTTAACTATATATATATATATATATATATATATATATATATACATATATATGTGTGTGTGTGTATATATGCATATATATATACATATATATATGTATGTGTGTATGCATAAATATATATATATATATATATGTGTGTGTGTGTGTATGTATATACATACATACATATATATATATATATATATATATATATATATATATATATATATGTATGTATGTATGTATGTATGTATATGTATATGTATGTACGTATGTATGTATATGTATATGTATGTACGTATGTATGTATATGTATATGTATGTACGTATGTATATATGTATGTATGTATATGTATATGTATGTACATATGTATATATGTATGTACGTATGTATATATGCATGTATGTATGTATGTATGTATATATGTATGTACGTATGTATATATGCATGTATGTATATATGTATGTATGTATGTATGTATATATGTATGTATATATGTATGTACGTATGTATATATGCATGTATGTATATATGTATGTATGTATGTATGTATATATGTATGTATGTATGTATGTATGTATATATGTATGTATGTATGTATGTATGAATGTATATATGTATGTATACATTAATATATAGGTATGTAATGTATATATATACCATGAAAATTGTGTAGCTGGCCACCCCTCTGAACGGTCCACAGAGCCAATATTCTGGAAGAAAACGGCCCCTTTTTTCGGCACCATAACTGTCCACCATAGAGGATTTTCACTGTTTGTGTGTGTACGGCGATTAATCTCTCCCTCTGCAGCGTTCCTAATCAATACAGCTACTCTGCTCTCTCTCTTATCTCGTTTGTTTATCGTTCACTAATTCAGCGATAACCTCGATTGCAGCAGTGCATCATCGCGGTTGGATCGCCCCATTTTCTTTCTCCCTTGCAACCGAACACATTCTTACTCATGAAATTCGAAATGAACGCTGATGAGGTGCGTGAGCTGTTGTCAAACTCACACGCGCTTTCAATTCTAGACAATACTTGCTATTAGAATTCGAAGGGCACGCAAGCAAATAAATAACCCCCCACCCCTCATCTATATCTATATATATAAAACAGTTCCGTAACTGACTCATTCATTCACTGACTGACATACAACGCACAGACCAAACCGCTGGACCTAAAGGGCTGAAATTTTGCATGGCGATTCTTCTAATAGTGTAGGGCAGTGGTCGGCAAACCACGGCTCGCGAGCCACATGTGGCTCTTTGGCCCCTTCAGTGTGGCTCTTCTACAAAATACCACGTGCGAGCGCGCACGTACAGTGAGATTGAAACTTTGTGATGACTGGTTTTCTTATTTCTGTTTTTATTAACTCGCTTTCTTGTTTGTTTGTGTGTGTGTGTGTGTTTGTCCGGTGCAAATCTTGCAATCGATTTTTATCTAATTTCCCGACTAGCTAGACATTAGAAACTTTTAGAATAGCTCAGAACACGATGACAATGCATTATTTTAATACGTTTAGCCATCTTTACGTAGAATTGAATTATTTTTCAGTTAATTTTGTTTTGTAGACTGGTGCAGCCATCTTTCCGCCGGGACGGGAACGAAAAGTTAAATGCAAGTTAACATCCAATTAACTTTATTTTTTTTCAAGTTGATGGGATAATTCATCAAAAAATTTTAAAAAGTATTTATTAATACACAGAATTGTCACGTTTATATGATTCAACAGAAAATTTAAAAACATGGTACATAAAAAGTTCTTTTTAATCTTGTAATTATCACATACTTAGTTGATGTTTATGTGTCTTTATCTTTAGGCGAGTGTTCTGAAGCGACTTAATGAGAAAACATTTCTAGAAAGATTAAATGTCAACGCGTATCGTCAAGTCGTATCTTTGCATCGTGTTTTACAATGTATTACTTCCGATAGTGTGTCCCCGTAGGAAACACTAGACTAGTCAAAATGGTCTTCGAATATAACCAACCAGCAAGTCGAAGATCTTAAATTAGTTTCAGCTTTATCAATAGCAGTTGATGAGTCTTGTGACATAAATGATACAGCGCTAGTTTCACTTTTTGTACGATTTATTTCATCTACGGGTCCTAAAGACGAACGTTTAGAATTATTGTCACTCAAAGGTCAAACACGTGGAGAGGATATAGCAAATGCTGTAATTAAGTGCATTGAAAAACATCATATTCTACTCGTTAAAATTGCCTCAATTTCAACAGATGGGGTGAAAAGTATGACCGTCGTAAGAAACGGGTTTGTTGCTATTTTGAGAGAAATTCATCTAGACGCAGTGACACGCGAAGCAATTCTAAACGACACGCGAGACGATCACATTGTTTTAACATCCATTTAACTTTTCAAATTTTGATTTTCATTCGTCGGACTGAGAGATCTATAATCTAATTTGTACTAGAAATAATTTAAAAAAAAATAATTGTTTGAAATTAATTTTTTCAAAAGAAATACTATTTGACAAAAGATTCTCCCAATTTCAAGAAATGGAGGAAACTTAAATTATCCTCTTTCGATTGGCTTCAAATTGATAACTTAGAAACGGAAATGGTTGAATTTCACAACAGTGTTCAACGGAGGAATAAATTTGCAGAACTAAACGTAAACTTAGAAAAAAAAAATTACAAGATCTGGAAAATTGTGACGAATATATTTTAACAACAAGCACTGAAAATATTATTTTAACTGAATGGAACTCGTTGCCTAATTCGCTAATGTCGATGAAAAATTTAGCAAGAGATCCTTTGATAATGTTTGGATCAACCTACGTTTGCGAACAGTTGTTTTCGACAATGAATTTTTTAAAAGTAAGAATAGAAATCTTCTCGGCATCGATTTGTCCGCTGCGTGTGTACGATTAAAAGTTACAAATATCGAACCACGTATAAATAAATTATCGTCCGAAAGACAACAACAAGTGTCACATTAAGTTCGATAATTTTTGTACTTATTTTCTTCCTGATACTGATGGTTTTAAACAAATCATAATAAAAAATTAAATTTGCTTTTTGTTTTAAATATATATCGTATAATTTTTTTTAATTTCCGAAGGTCTTCTAAACACCGAAAAAAACTTTTTTTTAGTGACACGCGGTTTTAATTTCTACGGTTTCAAGAGATTTTTTGACACGCGTTAGAAAAAGGTTCACCATACCTGAACTAGGAGATACGAGGCCATTGTTCATATAGGTGTTTGTCTGTCATTGTTATGATTTAATTTTTATGGATACTTTGCAATTTAATTTTATCAATAAATAATATCGATATTAAGTATGATATCAAGTTTTATTCGACATACCTATAGTTTAACTAAGACATAAAACTTCAAATGCAGTTTATTAAGTTAATTTTAGGGAGCGCTGTGGAGTGAAAGAAAATGTAGTGTCGAGGATTGAGAAATGTATGTTGAGATGGTTTAGACATACAGAGATGATGAACGAATGGACATAGACGAAATAAGCATACAAAACGAGTGTGGATGGAGGAGTTGGAAGGGGTCGACCTCAGCGAATGTACCTCATTCAGACTGAGGACGTTTTTAGCAAAGGCCACCTTTGGAGTATCCTAATTAATTTAATAACAAAGCAGCTACCTATATAGTTTGAGTTAAAAAAAATATGGCTCTCAAGAGAAATTTCAATCTTTGTACTGTTGACATTTGGCTCTGTTGACTAATGAGTTTGCCGACCACTGGTGTAGGGGTGCACTAAGAAAGATTTTTCAAAAATTCTGCTTAGATTTTTTTAAATTAAATTTTTAAGCTGTTTTTTAAACTTTTTTTTCGTTTGCATTTAAAATAATACAATGAGGGTTATAAAATTTATATCACGGGGTTATAAAATTTATATCACGAGGGTTATAAAATTTATATCATTTATAAATTTATATTTAGATCATAAAAATTCCTTTAAAATGACATCTTTTTCGAATCTTTACCTCGATTTTCTGATTTTTGGTGAATTTTTAAAGATTAATTTTTAGAATTTAATTTATTAAATGCCGATCACGTGATTTCTTTTTCTGGTACTTTCAATAAAATTATCGTCACGTGCGTAACAACTAAATAGACAAAAAAATATATTTTCTTGCTAATGCGGCAGACGATTGGACATTATTTTGTGTTTAAAAATATCCCTTACGATTTATTTATAAATATATATTTTTTCTACATCAATTGTATACATTGATCGTCATATTTACTATAAATATATATATATATATATATATATATATAT
>OU015492.1:230680061-230707561 GCA_907164885.2 Dolomedes plantarius
TAAAAAATCACTAAACAGAGAAACCATCAGAAACATAGGAACTAATTGGGAAAAAAAAAAACACAAAAAATCTTGCTCAAGAGAGCCTCCAAAAGATATCATATTTGACATAACTGATCATTGGCCAGAGCAGTGTACAACAATGTAAAATGTTGAATTGCAAAGGATTTACAAGAGTATAGCAATAAATGCTTAGTTCCTCTATGTCTTTACAAAGAGGAAAAACTATTTCAGAGACTATTATTTAAAGTATTTTTTCTTTGTTGAATGCATGGTGTAGCCATTTGGCACAGTTTGATTTTTTACTTTTTTATGTCTAACTGCATGGTGTTGCCATTTGGCAACAAAGTAATATTTAATTAAAAAATAATGAAAATTTAGAGTTAATTTTTTTAAAATATTTTTCCATGCTTTCTCATTATATTCAAATACATATAAATTTTTTTCAAGGAAAAATAAAAAATCATGCAGTGTAGGGTTAAGAATATTGCAAAAAAAGATGATAATTTCTGCTGTTCTAATTAAGATAAAAATCATGATTTAAACGTCATTTTAAGCCTAAAAGAACACAGAAATTTTTAATGCCATAATTTTTTTTTCGAAAATTTGAGTAATTTTGTGTCCTGGACCCCCTTAAACGTATCATTTTTAGACCTATGTTCGATTGTATGCACAGTAATAAACTACTGTGCGCATTCTGTCAAAATTAATTATTAAGGTACAGTAATAATTGTTTACTATATGTGATTACAATACTCCAGGCAACAATATCCACATTATTATAAAATATATTAAAAAAATTTAGTACGTGCTATTTTTAATTAGAAATTTTAAAAATGACTGAGTAAAAGCTTATAAAAAAATTCTTTAAAAAAATTAAAATATGTTAATGTTCAAAAATGTTGGTGGATTTGTTGCCTGAAGTATTGTAATCACATATAGTAAACAATTATTACTGTACCTTAATAATTTATTTTGACATAATGCGCACAGTAGTTGACTGCAAAATGCTCGATTTAAAATAATTATTCACTTTTTATGCATAAAAAATAATTTTATTTTTCTTAATTACCTTGAAATATTGTATATATATATATATATATATATATATATATAATAAACAGTATGTTAGGCAGTTATTCAAAAAATTTCATGTAAATCAAGCAAGAATCTTGAGTATTACATACAATCGAACATAGGTCCAAAAATGATACTTTTAAAGGTACGTAAAATTGACCCTTCCGCTTAATAAAACGACAATATTATATTAATAATTTGGTGGCTTGAAAACGTTATGTGATAGTCCCCTAAAATTTCTGACAAAATCTAGAATCAATTTCCTGAAGGAAAAAAAATGTTTGCGTTTAAAATCCAAAACCACATTCCCCGAACGTTGGCTATGCTTTTACACTTAACGATTCAGCCACCGGCAACAGGGCATCTCGGATTCCATTTATCAATTCATCAGGGCTGAAATTCGATATTTCCTTTCTGCACAACCACGCCTTTTGTGATCGCATCTATAAACACACAGGCGATGCATTTCGGATCGGAAACTTGAAACAACAGCGAGAACCTGGATAAGCACGGACATCTGCACCCGTATAAAGTAACCGTAACGGTCAGACGCTGAAACACGTGTCTCGTTTCGTTGTTATCCTTTCGGTCGGAACTCAAAGAAGAACCAATTTGCGGACGATTACGACAATACAGTAATAGTGATCAGTGGTTAGAAGAATCAACCGTTTATGAGAATCAATATCGCGAAAACAAAAACGAATGTATTAATTCCATGTTAAAATTTTCACTTTAAATTCAAATGATTCTTTAAATTAAAAGAATCAATCCACCGGTTTTAAGAATCAGTTTACACTCTTCGCTTTCCTTTCATTTTACCAAAAAAGCCACTTAAACCCTCAAAAGGTAAGAAGTTCTTCCTTTATTTTTTTTAAAAGGAAGAGTGAGAAGATGGGATGGAATACAGTCGTAAAATTCCTCCCTTTCTTTGTTAGACATAACATAATAGTTTAACCTTAAACGCTTTAGCACAATATTGTCCTATTAGCTTGACCCAGGGGCATCTTTACCCGTCCAGATCCGATTTCACTTTTCTCCACTGCCAAACAAAAATAGGGACTCTTTTTTTCCCACCTCCCACATCCTGGTTGCGGCTTCCTGGACCCTGAAACACATAAATCTTCTGCGAAGGGTCCACTATCACTGAGGCAAACGTGACAATAGTAGATTCGGCACGATATCAAACCGTGAAACGTAAGCTAGAAGGTGAATCATCGTCTGAGACTATTAGTATTGAAAGAGGTATAAACAGCCTCCTGAAATCTTCATGACGTCAAACTACCATAGAAAACTTTTACTTGCTCCCTTCCTGTAGTTGAAATGTTAAAACTGTTAAGCAGGTATGTTGTACCAAATATTAGATTTTTTTTCTTCTCTTACTATAATTATGTGTATCTACTTATAGGTCTGGAAATGAAGTTGTATTTTTAAAATTATAAAAAATAATTTTAATAAAAGATAATTAACGTAAATTAAAGAGTATTTTATGGTAAATTATCTCATATATATATATATATAGGTGTGTGTGTGTGTGCTTGTCCAAAAACCTAAATTCTCGGCTATAAGAATCAACCGCTTATAAGAATCAAACACAGTAATTATAAGAATCAAACACAGTCATTTTTTGTCTTCATTTTAAGTAATTTAGTTAGTATTGTGCCAGTTTAATGAAATCGATTTTAGTAGGTTTAATTCATTAATGATCATTTTTAATAGATTTTATCATTTTTTAAAATACACCCTTATTGAATACACATAGTAACTAATGAATTATACATTTTGGGAACTCTTAACATTTTTCTTAAAGGTTCGGATAGAGCGAACCACCAGATATAGCGAACAGTCCCTTGAAATTTGTTATAACGGGGTTCGACTGTATATATATATATATATATATATATATATATATATATATATATATATGTATGTATGTATATGTAAATAAAAAAACATTTCCGTGACTGACTGACAGTTAACGCACAAACCAAACCGCTGGACCTAAAGGGCTGACATTTTGCATGGCGATTCTTCTTATAGTGTAGGGGTGCACTAAGAATGATTTTTACCATGTTTTAATTAACTCGCTTTCTTGTTTGTTTGTTTGTGTGTGTGTTTGTCCTGTACAAATCTTGCAATCGATTTTTAACTAACTTCCCGACTAGACAGACATTTGAATCTTTTAGGATAGCTCAGAACTCGATGACAATGCATCGTTTTAATACTTTTAGCCATCTTTAGGCAGATTTGAATTCTTTTTCAGTTAATTTTGTTTCGTAGACTTGTGCAGTCATCTATCGACCCGGGACGGGAACGAAAAGTTAAAAGCGAGTTAACTTCCAATTAACTTCATTTTATTTCAAGTGCATGGGATAATTCATCAAAAAAATTTTAAAAAAGTATTTATTAATACATAGAATTGTCAAGTTTATATGATTCAACAGAAAATTTAAAAACATCGTATATAAAAAGTTCTTTTTATCTTGCAATTATTAATAGATTTAATAATTTTTTTTCAATACATCATTATTGAATACACATAGCAATTAATGAGTTATGCATTTTATGAACTCTAACCTATTTCTTAACGGTTTGGATAGAGCGAACCACCGGATATAGCGAACAAAACCTTTGGTCCCTTTAAGTTCGTTATAACGGGGTTCGGCTGTATTTCAGAACAAATCACTAAAATTTTCTATGCGCGTCAGGCCTGTCGCGCTATGGCCGTCGCTGTATGCGCTATGGCCGTCGAGGCCTGTGTTTAAAAAGCTAATGGTCGCCCGTACTTGAAGGCAAACTTGAATAGCGATTTCTTTTTATGGGGCTATTTAAGGGGACTCACTACTCTTAAATCTTTAAAGCATTCGATTTTTTGAAAAAAAATATATGTTAAAGCCTGATCATTTCTGAACAAAATAAAACAAACCGCGTGAAAATATTCCGCTTAGTTCCGGAGATATTGATATTCTAAATATTTAATTACTGATCAAGTTTATGGTAAGAAAAATTTTAAACTCATTTTTCTCAAAATGTGATTTTGCATCATTCCGCAACTGATATCTCAAAAACTACGAAACATAATTCCATGCAATTTTTATCACCGAATAATCGTGTTATTTTATTGCGTCTGAACTGGAATTATTACAATCACTGCCCATTTTGTTATTTTTTCGGGGGTAAATTAATGGAAAAATTTAAGGAAATTTTAAGTATATTTTGAGCAGTTTTAAAAAAATTGAAAAAAATATTTTAATGTTGAATGTTTTATGTTCAATTGTAATTTGAATTATTTATTTTAAATATAAAACGGGAATTATACGTTTAAGTGTAAAATTAGTTTCACAGTTCAGCGCGCAAGCCAGTATACAATAAAATACTTAAAAAACAAGGTATATCTAAAGCATTTAAAAAAATATATTTAAAACTATTTTTAGATAATATCAATTTCTAAATAAATTTATCAATTTCTCATATACATAAAATTTGTAAAAATTGGGAGTAAATTGCAATAGTTACAAAGAGTCAAAAAGTATGAAAAAATGCCTTATTTCCTCGACTTAAGGGTCGTGTGTCCCCTTAAAAAGTCCGGTGTATCGTGGAGGTGTTGAGACGTTGAACGACTTAAAGAACTCCATAACGCTTCATGTGCGAAGCCTCACAACTGATCAGTCACGATCTGCTGTTGAACACACTGTCCATCGACTTGAAATTTTGCAGCTGAATGAAGGTGGTCACGTGGAGCAGCTTTCCCTACATCGTCCTGGACACGATTAACAACTGCTCCTCTTGGGCAATTTCGTCCCAATCTGTTCTTGTTTCTGCAAACTAAACTGTTTCTGTTTCTCCCATACCTTTACTTCACGTGGTTCGACGACAAGGTGATCAGAAACTGGTCATCAGATGTTAATATTGTTTCTGTATTCCGTTTTGGTCGTTTATTGTGTTAAATTTCATGTTTTTCCCCGAAAAGGCGCCCTCTGGTGGACATTTTGGAACCTTTTTTCGAAATTCCGTGAGTGCATCTCGTGTACAGCCCATGTACAAAATTTCGTTGCATTCCGTTCACCCGTTTGCGCTGTAGGATGCCGTTTATAGGGGAAGTTTAATTATAACCACCCGGTATATACACTCATGGACAAAAAAATTAGCGCACCAAGAAGGAGTCGTCAAAATGAAACGAAATTTTACATACCTAATGACTACTTTGATATAAGTAAATGATAAGAAAATCAAAGAAAAAGGATAATTTATTTCAGAGAAAAAGGCAAAAGAACGGAGGAGTTAATACTCCGTTGGACCCCCTCTAGCGCGAATGCACGATGCGATACGATCGGGCATTGAGTCATACAAGTTCTGTATGATGTCTTGAGACATTTCGTTCCATATTTGCTGTAACTTGCCTCTAGTTCGTTCAAACTCGTGGGATGCCCAACTCGTCGTCCCAAATGATCCCAGATATGCTCCATTGGAGACAAATCTGGGGATCGGGCAGGCCAAGGAAGGGTAGTAACAGTGCGGAGACAGTCTTGTGACACCCTTGCCGTATGAGGCCGAGCATTGTCTTGTTGAAAAATGGCTCCTGGGAGCCGTTGCATGAGTGGCAACACATGTGGTTGCAGGATTTCATGGACATACCAATGGGCTGTCATGGTGCCACGGAACAATACTAGGGGTGACCGTGTATTGTAGGCAATGGCACCCCATACCATCACACCAACTGTGGGAGCGATGTGTCGCTGTACAGCAAAGGCAGGATTGAAGCGTTCACCACGGGCTCTCCACACACGAACACGATTGTCATCACTGCCGAGATTGAATCTGGATTCGTGGCTAATGACGACCTGGTTCCATTCCGCTGCAGTCCAGTTTCCTCGTGCGCGGCAAAACTCCAAACGGAGGCGTCGATGGGTGGGCGTCAAGGGCAGCACACGTAATGGGCGCCGCGATACCAACTGTCCTTCAGCCAGGCGCCTTCGTATGGTTCGAGAAGACACAGAGGCTACCTGTGCCTGGATGGCGGCCGATGAAGCAGTTGGCTGTACGCGTGCATTTCTTACGATGTGGCGGTCTTCTCGACGACTGGTTTGTCGAGGGCGTCCTGAGCCTGGTCTTCGTGCACATGACATCTCTCGGGTCCACTGGTCCCAACACCTCCTCACAACACAATCAAAGCGGCCTAATTGACGAGCTACTCGCCCAGCTGACCACCCAGCTTCCATCATCCCGACGATTCTCCCCCTCTCAAACTGCGACAACTGCTTATATTGTCTTCGAACACGGCGTAATGGCATGTCTATCTCAGCTCTTCCTTTGTAAATGATTCAGTACACTCAAACAAGCTTTGGTTACCTGTTTTATACTCCACAGAGTACGATGTTCAACGCCCTCTACCGGCTATACGTATTGCGCAATCACGCTGCATTTCTAATCATTTGCATATCTCCCCGACATGTACCTTCATTGCAAGTTTCGTTACGATCCCGCAATTATTTCTTGGTGCGCTAATTTTTTTGTCCATGAGTGTATGTATGTATATGCATACACACACTTATACATATAGGGTTCCCAACTATATCCGTTACATCCCCTTAATTTTTAAACGGTGACAACCTAGGCCATAAAGTTGGTGTCTAGGTATAGTAAAAAGGCTATGCGCTACTCGATGAGACAACTTACGACGCCATCTATCGGCAAATTTTGCAATGAGCGTTTTTATCTTAAAAACGGCAAGAGATACCGGAAAAAAGTCAATTACAAAGTGGTGCAGCATCATCTATTTTAGTAAGAAAAGACACCTTGCGCACATTAATACTCAAAACAGAACGTAGAAAATGAACATTCGTTTGGTCCCGATTACGAAAATTATCATGTCATATAGAGTGGCTAATGGAGAACATTTTTCAGCAACATAAATAAACGATCCTGAAGATAGGAAGGTGTCTCAGTTTCTTTCTCCCACTCTTTAGGACATGAGAATTTTCGAAATCGTGACCAAACAAAGGTTCATTTCCTACATTCTGCGTTAAGTATTAATGTGCGCAATGTGGTTTTTATTACTAAATCGATGATGCTGAACAACTTTTGATTGACTTTTTTCGCGTATCCTGTACCGTTTTTTAGATAAAAACGCTTATTCGAAAATTTGCCGATAGATGGCGTCATCAGTTGTCTCGTCGAGTAGCGCATAGCCTTTTTACTCTACCTATACCCCTTTACGGCCTAAGCTGTCACATGTTTAGAAATTACGGGGCGTGTAAGGGATATAGGGGGGAACCCTGCGCGCACACACTTAGAATATGTGTCGTACGTCTTAGAGGTTCTTAGTCTTAGAGGTTCACGGATTTGACTCCAGAGTGGACACGATACCAACCAATGGATCAACTCATATATATAAATACAGTGATTTCCGCTTATAAGAATCATGTTTGTTATTGCTGTTTTTGATTCTTAAGCGATTGATTCTTATAGCCGAAATTTAGGGTTTTGCACAGGCACACACACACACACCTATATATACATACATACATGTATTAGATAATTTGCCGTAAAATACTCTTTAATTTACGCTAATTATCTTTTATTAAAATAATTTTTTATAATTTCAAAAATATAACTTAATTTCTGGACCTATAAGTAGATACACATGATTATAATAAGAGACGAAAAAATCCAATATTTGTTACAACATACCTGCTTAACAGTTTTAACATTTCAACTACAGGAAGGGTGCAAGAAAAAATTTTCTATGGTAGTTTGACGTAATGAAGTTTTCAGGAGGGTGTTTATACCTCTTTCAATACCAATAGTCTCAGACGAACATTCACCTTCTAGCTTACGTTTCACGGTTTGATAACGTGCTGAATCTACTAATGCCACGTTTGCCTAAGTGATAGTGGACACTTCGCCGAAGACTTGTGTGTTTCAGGGTCCAGGCAGCCGCAACCAGGATGTGGGAGGTGGGAAAAAAAGAGTTTCTGCCTTTGTTTGTTAGTAGAGAAAAGTGAAATCGGACTCGGACGGGTTAGATGCCCCCTGGTCAAGCTAATAGGGCAGTGTTTAGCTAAAGTGTTTAAGGGCAAACCATTATGTTATGTCTAACTAAGAAATGGATGCATTTTACGACTGTATTCCATCCCATCTTATCACTCTTTCTTTAAAAAAAAGAAAGAAAGAACTTCGTGCCTTTTGGGGGTTTAAGTGGCTTTTTTGGAAAAATGAAAGGAAAGCGAAGAGTGTAAACTGATTCTTAAAACCGGTGGATTGAATCTTTAAAGCGAAAATTTTAACATGGAAATCGTACATTTGTTTTTGTTTTCGCGATATTGATTCTTATAAACGGTTGATTCTTATAACCACTGATCACTATAAGCGGTGGTTACTGTATGTACGTTTTAATGTAGATGAAACCCAACACTGTTGAAAAGAGCGATCGGATTTCGCATACTCAGAGATCGTCATGAGCAGCCAATGACACGAATCAGTGAAACAGAATTTCTGCAAAAGTAAACATTGCATAAGGAATATCATTAAATGCAAAATTGCAGGCGAAAAAATTTATCAATATAATGTATTACTAAATGAAACACGGGAAATATTGCGTTCAATAAACACTATTAATTGTTCATCAGAGACAAACAAGCGCCTTTTGAAATGTAAATGAAGGCCTTTATTTAGATTTAAGAGAAATTACATTCAAATTTGGCAACAATAGTGACACCTGATACTGAAAATAATCGAAACAACCTAGATTCAAAGATTCACGGTAAAATTATATTTCCGAAAGGATTTATTCACCGTGTGCAATTTTATGTTTTCTGCTCACACTTTTCATCAGTACTGAAAAGAGAAAGAATCAATAGCGTACATTCGGCAGCAATTATTGTTATTTAACTCGACGATAGCGTCGAGTTTTTCGGATAAATTAAATTTGCACTCATTCTGAAAGCTCGTGTTTTCTTAAGTAACGTTGTAGGAAATAATTAAAAGAGCATCGCGGGAAAAGATATTTTTACACTCAAAGATGTCGGAATTGATTAGTCGCTAACAAAAACTCCTATACGCCTCTCATTTATCTTTTAGAACAATGCAGGCGCATTTTCGCACGAAACTTGCATCATCAGACGGTATTAAGATCCGTTCGTTCTTGGAATCAAACTGCGGGTTTCAGTTTTTAATTTTCCATCCACCGTGACGGAACGAGTTACGAAAAGCCAGGTATGTTAAATGCAATTACAAAACATTTCACTTCGTAGAGACATTGAGAATGCGTTTCAACTTTTAATGTTTTCTTTCACCGAATCATTCAATTTTCCCAGCACAATATTAATGCAAGAACGCCAAAGTTATAGTCACGAGGTATAACTTTGGCGTTTGAGACCGTTAAGGTAAAAATGGCCGAGGTTGGTAGGATCAGAGAAAGATAATTCATTTTGTTGACATCTACCTTGTGCTCAATTGCTTTCCTCAAATGGAACCACTTGAGGTTAATCTCTAACTTCCCAGCAATGGTTTTCCAATTCCTACAAATTAAGCGGACAGTGGACCTTCAAACTAACTTTTTTTGTTCTCAATGGATCTGCTTGAAATTTTAAAATGTGATATGTAACCATAGATATCTAAAAGTGGTACATATGTAACCATATGTAACCATAGTATGTAACCATATGTAACCATATGTAGCCAAATATGTAACCAAATATGTAACCATAGATATGTAAAAGTGGTTAAAATTTAAAGATGAAATATTAATAATTTATGAATTATGAATTATTAATTATATCAAAAATTGGCCTCATTAAAAATGTTCCATGCGCATTTCTTTTGCATATAATAGGGTCATTTTTATTCACAGGATACCTTATAAAACTAACAATGAAACTTATTGCTTATTTTAAGCTTTCATTAAAAATATAAAGAGAAAAAAATAGTAATAGTGAAAACACCCTTTTATTACGCAAAATACCTATAAATCATCTTTTCAAGTACAAAATTTAGAAATTTGGAGCTACGAAGCATAATTTTTTTGCGATAAGATTTATTTGATATAGAGTTAAGTATATAAAACTTAAATTTAAAAGCAATACGATCATTAGAAATGCGTCTGGAGCTCAATTCGTATGACATGAAAATTTTTATTTTGATAAAAACACATTTAAAGTTATTGCTATTAGTAACCAAATAATATCTAAATTAAATACAAATGCCTATAACTAAGAAAGTAATCGCAGAAATTAAAAATCCTTTTTGCAACACCTTCCTGCTCGTCCGTAGTTTCACAATTCAATAAAATTTTTAAAAAATCGAATTTTTGGACAAATTTCACAATTTTGAAAGTCCACTGTCCCCATAAAAGGTGAATGTCCCGGTCAATAGAATCGAATCATCTGTGAAAGCTCGTGTTTTCTTAAGTAACGTTGTAGGAAATAATTAAAAGAGCATCGCGGGAAAAGATATTTTTACATAAATATAATTAATACCTAAATATGTAACATACTTTGTTGAGTTTAAATCTTCGGCAACATGTATAGAAATCAGACATTTAGTGACGCTATGTCACCAGGAGAAGGCTTAAGGTCATAGACTTGTTTGCCGTACTAAAACCTACACCTGAGACTCAAATCCGAAAATGTGGAGCTCTTGCTCGGCAAAAACATCAACAGACACTTATGAATGGACGATGTGACGTCACGCATGTATCGTGTGAGCTCTCACGACCTGCAAAGAGCCCTCCCACAGCTGCGAGATTAAAAACACCTCCATGCGTTCCCGCTGCATTCTAAATTTCTTTTGGGGGATTAACCTTTTCCCTACGGGGTGGGATAGCATGTATCCCAATAATACGGGTCCAAGGATGAATGTGTGTGTATATATATATATATATATATATATATATATAAATACACACATACACACACACACACATATATATATACATATATATATATATATATATATATATATATATATATATATAAATACACACATACATACACACACACACACACACACACACACACACATATATATATATATATATATATATATATATATATATATATATATATATATATATACATATAAATATATATATATATATATATATATATATATATATATATATATACATATACATATAAATATATATATATATATATACACATATATATATATGTGTGTATATATATATATATATATATATAGATAGATAGATAGATAGATAGATAGATATATAACCCCCTTAATAGTCGTTCTTATAAAGGGGGTATGGAATTTCCCGTTCCAAAGAGGAATCGGAAAAATTGGCCCCGTAAGCTAAAGGCTAAAAAACTATCACACGTAGTTTCCCCGCCAAATTCTAACATTCCTGGTTTCTGCGGGCTAATCCCACAAGTTTCACCTTTACAAACAGATCTGGGATCGGCCGCTATTCCCTTCGTCATTCGGAACATGCTGAGGTTCCCATAAAAATGCCGCCGGGATCCAGGACTGTCATCGTGCACGCCCCCTCTGAGAATCCCGCAAGACGGACGCCACAGGCAGAGTCACGGTAAATGGATAAGGCAATTCTCTGAAGAAAGACAGAGTCCTAATTAAAAAGCGAAGGGCAATTTTTTAAAACAAAAACTCAACAATTCATTAACAAAAAAAAAATTAAACATTAGACACTTTCGACATATTCACTTAATTTACGTGCAGATTTACAATGCGCGCTCCAGGACCCATTCCGGCCAAAAAACACAGGAGCCTAAAGAACACGTCTGTTCGCTGGATGTTATAAGGCCGATCCCTCCAAATTCTCCAACTCTCTGCCTATAACTCGTGGCATTTTCTTTGTCGGCGACCCTTCCAATTCCGCGAAAATGCGTCTGTTTTTCAGAGAGGGGGGCGGCAACCCAGTTCGTGACATTTTCTTCCTAACGCCGAAACTTTATCGCATTCCCGTGACAAAGTCGTAGAGCTATCGCTAGGACAGACGGCTTTATGACGGTCATGGAAAAAAATTTCTATTTTTCCAAACAGTTACCCTCACCACTTGTTAGGGAAACCGCCAGATAAACACACAGCTGTGTGTCGTGCACTCTGTGGGGTCTTGGGAAAAAAAAACCATACTTCGAATACGCTACAGTATATATGCGACACTCTGTTATTTTCGGGAGAACAACCCTGTAACATCTGTGCCAGAGCGGCCGTGCAGATTTCTGCTCCCCGAAAGACTGAGTTTGCAGCTATTAAAATCTTTTGCGCCGGTCTAGTGATGCCGTAACCCGCTCGAACCAACCTCCTCTTGCTTGTTGTAAATAAATACATATTCAGTTTTTCGTTACTTCTGGCCTGCTATTTTTAGACCACTTGGATACCACACCAGTTGGACACGTTTCTGTTAGCCTCAGTACACCACAACGAGAGCGACGTACAAGAAGTGTCTCGGAGATGGTGTCTCAGAGGCCTGGACGACACGCTGAGAATGTCCCGATCATGTGGAGCGAGGTCACGCCTTGCGATGGTGAATAAGCAACCAGGAAAGATATTCACATGATGCTATGCATGGATCTGTTGGGTTGGTGGAGAAGATTCCGAAAAAACATGCGGGTTCAAGAATATGTCCAGCGACCACGCTTTGCCAAAGAAAAATAGATTCAGAAACAAGAAGTAAGGTATGTCTCTTGTGATGATCAAGTTGCGCCGCCCACTGACTCATTTCCCATTACCTCTCTTCGTAGAATTCGCTGCTTATCTCCCATTGGATCTCTGTCCGGCCATCATTACTCTTTGAATCTTCCTCGATTGTCTCGGGTTAAATATTGCTTCCAAAATCCTGTCTAACTTTTATTAATCTTTTCTCTACACCTCCAGTTATTCCTTCATTACTTACCAACCTAAACTGTTAAAACTTTTGGTAATTTAATTTAAGTCACCTCATTTTTTTTTAAATCCTTACTTTCTTCACACACACTGTCAATACTATTATAGTCAATTTTAGAGAACGGAAATCATGATGCATTCCACACTAAATACAGAGTATATGGAGCTATAGCTTCCAGCTTAATTATGATCAAGCCTATGCCTAATGTCCTGTGATAATAGCCCAGCAAGCGATTGACGACTTAGGAATTGTATAGATCAGGTGAGTCCAACCTTTTAGCCTGCGAGGGTAGCACCGCGTGTGGAAGAATTGCCGTGGGCCGTATATGAAATATAATTCAGTTAATTTATACAAATCGCAAAACTTCCTTTATTTTTTACTCTCTCATAAAAAGGACAGCAACATAATTACAAGATAAAAAGAACTTCTTATGTACCACGTTTTTTAATTTTCTGTTGAATCCTATAAACTTGACAATTCTATGTATTAATAAATACTTTTTTGAATTTTTTTTTCAAAAAAGTATTTATTAATACATAGAATTTCTTTTTGGAACTTTTTTGAATTTTTATGGCTAAAATTATTAAAAGAATGCATTGTCATCGTGTTCTGAGGTATTGTAAAAGTTTCAAATGTCTAGCCAGTCGGGAAGTTAGTTAAAAATCGATTGCAAGATCTGTACTGGACAAACACACACACGCACAAACAAGAACGCGAGTTTTATTACCAAAGTAAAAACATGGTAATAAAATTGGGTGCGTCATTTACTTTGCTTTTGTGAAATGAATGCTTCAATGTTTGGTTCGATGGAGGTGGTTTTAATTCTTCGCAATTCCTTAAGGTTTCTTATCCGACATTTTTAAGGGGATAGTGGACCTTTCAAAACGATTTTTGAAATTTTTACCACAGAGATATGAAATTTTGTATATATATTCATTAAAGTATAAAATTTTATAAATATTTTAAAAAAATATTTTATAATTAAAAAATTTAAATTAAATTACCCTTCTTTAAAATGCTCCTTGCGACTCAATTTTAAACTTTTCCCCTTAATTTTGCATTTATATTGCTTATAAATACTTTCTGAACAAAGTCATGTATTTTTTTGTACTTTCGTTGAATAGTTAATGTTTAGAAAATATTTTTATGCTTGTACTCTGAATTTTCGCGAAATTTTTGTACTTTTCTACACTAAAGTTAAACTTTTATAACCTAAATGACCTCGAATCCTAAAATGGATACATAACTTTATTTCGATGTATTACAGGAATCTTTATCATAAATTTCATAAAATTTCGTCAAAAATTATGACGCGAGGAGCATTTTAAAGACTTACAAATGTGGAAATTTCTCATTTTGTGAAAAAGTCATTTAAAAGATAATTTTTATTATCTACCTTTAATACTTACTACTCTAAAGCCACCAATTTTTCATTTTTCTTTTCACTACACATTTTAAATGCATTTCATTCCAATATTTACATGTTTTTAAAATATTAATACACCCCCCAAAAAAAATTCCAATTTTTGCACGATTTTTGGTAATTTGAAAGTCCACCATCCCCTTAATTAAATTTTGCGAGTGTTTCAACTGTGAAAATAGTTGTTCAGAAATATAGTTAGGGACCGAAAGCAACGTCGTCAATAGGACGTGATTGGGGGGATGTTTTTTTCTCGGGGACGAAAGTTCTTACAAAGTTTACGATCGAGTGGGTCGCGGGATGAAACATCCACCCTGCTTTTCTGATACTGCCAAGTATTTGGCGCATGTCATTTGGCGCTCATTTCTCAAAGATTTGGCGCTCATTTTTTTGGCGCTCATTTGGCTTCATTTTTTGGCACTGATTTCTCACCGATGCTACGTTGAACATAACTGCGATACACCTACTGAGAAAGCTCATCAAATCGAGGCTAGTAAGAAGTATACTGTGGCGTCACTGTAAGTAGTTAAGGCTGATAAACTCTCTGAGGCATTTTGAAGAAATTTCACAACTACTGATCCATACCAAAGAAAGACAGAGTTCTAATTAAAAGCGAAAGCCAAATTTTTAAAACAAAAACTTAACAAGTAGATTTATTTACAAAAAGAATTAAACATTAAACACTTCCGACATAATCGCTTAATTTACGCGCAGATTCACAAATGCACGCTCCAGGGCCCATTCTCGGCCCAACAACACAGGAGCCTAGCAAAAACACGTCTATCCCTCTCGGATTTTATACAGCGTCTCTCTCCAATGTCTGGATCTCCAGAAGGGGTGGAGGGGCTGGCAGATTATCGGCTGACAGTTCTTCTTAGACGTCGAACTTTACTACATTGCAGAACGTTAAGATGACAGCTTTAGTGGCTGCATCTGTGAGGAAAACGGTTTTTAATCCCCCCCACGTGTTCCGAACTGGTGGAACCGAACAACACATTCCTTGAAAAACACGCAGCTGTGTTGCAAGCCCTTGTGGGGTCTCGGGAAAAAAAACCATATTTCCAGTACGATACAATACAAAGAGAACAAAAAGAAAGAGGAGAGCCATCAACAATAATTTCCATGTTTTTATTAACTCGCTTTCTTGTTTGTGTGGCTGTTTGTCCAGTACAAATCTTGCAATCGATTTTCAACTAACTTCCCTACTAGCTACACATTTGAAACTTTTAGACTAGTCCTGAACAAGATGGCAATGCATTCTTCTGATACTTTTAGCCATCTTTAAGCAGGATTGAATTCATTTTCAGTTCATTTTGTTTTGTAGACTGGTGCAGCCATCTATCGACCGGTACGGGAACGAAAAGTTAAACGCAAGTTAACTTCCAATTCGGGAGCTAAAGGATTGATTACGCATTTGATCATTTTTAGAGGTCGAAATTCACCCTTCTCCTTCAATTTTTACCATGTTTTTATTAACTCGCTTTCTTGTTTGTTTCTCTGTTTGGCCGATACAAATCTTGCAATCGATTTTTAACTAACTTCCCGAGTAGACATTTGAAACTTTTAGAATATCTTTCAACACGATGACAATGCATTTTTTTAAAATACTTTTAGCCATCTTTAAGCAGATTTGAATTCCTTTTCGGAAAATTTTGTTTTGTAGACTGGTGCAGCCATCTATCGCCCGGTACGGGAACGAAAAATGAAACGCAAGTTAACTTCCAATAAACTTCAAGTGGATGGGATAATTCATCAAAAAATTTTTAAAAAAGTATTTATTAATACATAGAATTGTCAAGTTTATAGGATTCAACGGAAAATTTAAAAATATGGTATATAAAAATTTCTTTTTATCTTGAAATTATTTATATTTATTCTACACATAAAAATATACGTAAAAAAGTTCTGATTGAAATATAATTCACTTTTTCAAATTAAATAGAAAACAAAATCATGACTTTAAATTCGTAATGCTAATAGCTAATAGCAATAATTATCATTTTAAAAAATCACAAGGTTTCTTTGTCACGTGTCTCTCAGCCTCATTATTATGGAGCTCTTAACTTCTGATAGCCATTTTTTATCTCTTTTCATTTCAGTATAAAATGAATTACTTCTTATAAAGGGTGTCCTGGCTAAAGGTATCCTAAAGTTATGACTTATTTTTACGGAAATACCCATTAGAATTTAAAAATATTTATTTAAATAGGAAAAACATGTCACCAAATTTTGATATCAATCATAGATTTCGATCATCTATGAACCGGGTGATCAGAAAGTCAGTATACATTTGAAAACACAATAATTGATGGAATAATGTAGGTAGAGAGGTAAAAATTGACACACGTGCTTGGAATGACATGGGGTTTTATTGCAACCACAAAAAAAAAAACTTCAAAAAATGGCCGACAGTTGGCGCTTTACGTGATGAGAAAAGCAATAATTAGCATAACAAATTATGACAAAGCAAAGACGATGTTCTTCAGAACAAATGCTAAACATTTCGACCTTCATTCCTCATCAATAGCTGTAGTCGATGGACAATGTTGTGAACAGCTCTGTATAGCATATCTCTATTTACGGTGAGACATTGGCGTTGGATGTTGTCTTTTAGCATCCCTATTGATGCCGGTCCATCGTGAACTTCAAAATCATTCTCTTCACAGCTGCAATTGTCATAGGACCTTCACCCCTTCGAATACCCTTCCTATGGCGATAGGATCGTACAGCTGCAGTAACAGATTCCCCATTCAGATAGTACAGATTCACTAAGGGCTGTTCACATAGAAGTCCGTTGCGTTGCGTTAAGGAAAAGATGACGTTGAGACGAAAATAAACCAATCATAGGCGTTAAAAATTTCATTGCTAATCGTTTGGAGGCATATGATTGGTTTATTTTCGTCATCTTTTCCTTAACGCAACGCAACGGACTCCTATGTGAACAGGCCCTAACAGTTCCTTTTCTGGTAACGTCAACATGCTGCGATTGCTGGTGTATCCGATTCCCTCCATCGGACCATCGGAACAAGTGTTTAACTGTGTTACCTAGGCCAGAGCCTTCTAACACAGATATTTCGTGAATATGCCATCGGAGAGCAGAAATAACACAGAAAATAAAAAGAAAGTTCGATGAGAATCAATAAAAGTTCAGGAAATTGCAACACAAGAAGTGAAGCAGTGGAACTTCTGGTCAGAACTTTGGATGGTGAAAGGAACAATTCTGATTGGATGTCTCCTGGATCTTCAAGTAATTCGCTGATGTGGGTGGAGTTTACGGCTGTCTGTAAGCTGGAAATCAATTGGCTAGTGTAGCGAGAATAGAGAAAAGAGATTGGATAGAAAGATAAGGTCTGGGATCCGTGAGTTCAATAACTACAAAAATGAGCAAAGCCAAAATGGATTTGCTCAGAGACAGATAATTAAGTTAATAGAAAGTTTAAGGATAGGAAATAGATATTTATTTTATTTTATAAAATTTTATAGTTGTTTTTTGCCTTGGCAAGCCAAGTATTGTTTTTATATATTTTTTTTTATATTTTTATTTAAATTCTCGTTACATCTCCTTTTATACACTATTCTCATGCAGCGTCTCTGACGTTTTGCTGTCCAGCGCCATCCGTTGGCCATTTTTTGAACTTTTTTTGTAGTTACAATAAAACCCCATGTCATTCCAAGCATGTGTGTCAATTTTTACTTCTCTACCTACATTATTCCGCGAATTATTACTTTTTCAAATGTATACTGACTTTCTGATCACCCTGTATATAAAACAGTTCCGTAACTGACTGACTGACGGGAAAAATGGACCCCGTAAGCCGAAGGTTAACTCACAGTAAACTTTTCACATTCCTGAATAAATTATTTTCATAACTAATGATGATTGAATAATGGGATATCTTTGCCCAGTCTCTTAGCTTTTAAAAGGTACCTGGCCCCTTAAAAACCCCCATGGAGCCAATATTCCGAAAGAAACCCCCTTTTTCATGGCCACCCCTCAAAACGGCCACTTTTCTTCGAAACCGTTACTGGGCCGCCATAGAGAAGTTTTACTGTATTTAATTAATTTTTTTTTAAAAATCAGTAGTTTATTTTTTGTCACATAAAATATTCGCTTTCCCATATTGTCGCGATGATGCGGGCCTCGACGAAATCCGACCGACAGACCTGCTCCCAGGCGTTCACAAACCTAGAGAATTTATGAAGAAAAAAAAGTGACGTATTACAGAATAAACCTTACGTGGCGTTAAGTACTCTGTGACAGTTTTGATAAATGAAACTTTTTGAAGAGACAATTCTGAGGATGTGCATTTTTTCCCTCAAAATAATCAAAAACTTTGTATATACAAACACACAAAAGTAATGCCCGACATTTAATATTATATTTAAAGTAGTTTGAAAGAAATACATTTCTCGGATCAAATATTTAAATGTCACAGGACCTCTGAATTTCCGTTATGAATTGTTAGCCAAAGCAACGGATTTATTTAAGACTAGCGGCCCGTCCCGACTTTGTCCGGGTTGAACAAAATATTATACCAATAAATTTCCAGTTGATAGCCAATAAATTGTAAATCTTTTTTTACCTTAATAATAACCTAAATAATACCTTAAATTAATTTTATGTTAGTTAATAATTAAAATAAATTTTTTAAAAGAAAAAGGCGTGCCGGAGAACGGCTAGGTTCGAACCGCTAGCGTCAGAACAGAAGCCCACCGCGATAGCACCACGATAAGGATCCTTGAAATCTTCGGAACAAAAAGCGGTAGAAGACAGTAGTGGAAACAATGGAGATTGTTAGGATTAAGCCCCTAACTTTATTTCTATTGATTAGATATACATAATAATAGATATACATATAATATTAGATATACATAGCAATATATAGCCTATGTCCATCTGGAATACTGTACCTTTCAAACAGTGAAAGAATTTTTCAATTAGGTACAGTGGTTCTGAAGATTACCCTCCACGTGCAAAATCGCTCTCTCTCTCTTTATATATAAGTATAGATTATAATACAGGGTTCACACCTATATCCGTTACACCCCACTTAACTTCTAAACGGTGGCAGATTAGGCCATAAAGTGGGTATCTAAGTATAGTAAAAAGGCTATGCGCTACTCGACGAGACAACTTACAATGCCACCTATCGGCACATTTTGGAATGAGCGTTTTTATCCCAAAAACAGTATGAGATACGTGAAGAAAGTCAATCACAAAGTTGTTCAACATCATTGATTTAGTAATAAAACACACATTGCGCACATTAATACTTAAAACAGAACGTAGAAAATGAACATTTGTTTGGTCACGTTTGGTCAACTCTATGGCGTCGTTGCACCAATGTGCAGAGAGGATTACAGTCCAGAGAGCAAATGTGTATAGTGGCCATAGTATAGTAGGCCATAAAGTGGTCTAGGTAGAGTAAAAAGGCTATGCGCTACTCGATGAGACAACTTACGACGCCATCTATCGGCCCATTTTGGAATGAGCGTTTTTATCTCAAAAACAGTACGATATACGGGAAAAAAGGTCAAATACAAAGTTGTTCAGCATCATCGATTTAATAATAAAACGCACATTGCGCACATTAATACTTAACACAGAATGTAGAAAATGAGCATATGTTTGGTCACGATTTCGAAAAATATCATGTCCTAAAGAATAGAAGAAAGAATGTGAGACACTTCCCTATCTCCAGGATCATTTGCTTATGCTGCTGAAAATGCTCTCGATTAGCCACTATACACATTTGCACTCTGGACTTGATTTCTCTCTGCGCATTGGTGCAACGACGCCATAGAGTTGAAAATCATGACCAAACAAATGTTCATTTTTTACGTTATGTTTTAAGTATCAATGTGCGCAAGGTGTCTTTTCTTAGTAAATACACTCAAGAGCCAAAACATTATGACCACCTGTCAATAACGAGTTGGCCCACCTTTGGCGCGCAACACAGCTTCAACCCGCCTTGGCATGGATGCCACAAGTCCTTGGTAGATGGCCGGAGGCAGATTGTACCAGATGTTTAAGCAACGGTCACGCAAATCCGAGATATTGCGAACTGGTGGTCTTTGAACTCTGAGCTGCCGTCCCATGACATCCCAAATGTGTTCTATCGGATTGAGATCCGGTGAGTTAGGCGGCCAGGACATTAACTGGAATTCAGCATCATGTTCCTGGAACCACTCCAACACAATTTTAGCCTTGACACGGGGCGTTGTCCTGTTGGAACATTCCATTTCCAGCTGGAAAAACAGAGGCCATGTAAGGGTGCAACTGGTCCGCAATGATGTTCAGATACCCTGTAGCATTCATGGTCTGCTCTACCACAACCACGGGTCCCAGAGACGCCCAAGAGAACGTCCCCCAAAGCATAATACCACCACCACCGGCCTGTGTATGACCTACTATACATTGAGGGAGACACGGCCATCGGCGTGATGAATGACAAACCGTGATTCATCTGACCAGGCAACTGTCTCCCACTGATCCATGGACCAGTCGCGATGTTCCCGGGCCCAGCGCAGGCGTAGTTGGCGATGACGCTTGGTCAGCAAAGGCACACGAGTGGGACGTTTGCTGCGTAGCCCCATATCCAACAGTGTCCGCTGAACAGTGTGCTGCGATACTATTCTACTTAGCCCTGCATTGTATTGGGCTGTCAGCTGAGCCACTGTCTGGCTCCGGTTTTGCTTCACCATGCGAGACAGTCTCCGACGACCTTTTTCTTTGATAGCGTGTGGACGTCCAACACCATGTCGTCTACTGCTGGTTTCACCGTCATTCATCCACTTTGCATAAGTACTAACAACTGTAGGTCGCGAACAACCCACGAGTCGTGCAGTTTCGGAAATACTTGTTCCGAGCCTTCGAGCCATTACAATCTGCCCTCTATCAAAGTCGCTTAGATCCCGCAGCCTTTCCCATCACACACAGAAGTAAGTGAAAGAATGATTCTTCAGACTCTCCAGCAGCAGTTAAATACCACTTCCACCTGATCACGTGCTTTCCACGTCATCCAGGCGAATTCATTGCAAAATGTAGGGGTGGTCATAATGTTTTGGCTCTAGAGTGTAGATGATGGTGAACAACTTTGTAATTAACTTTTTTCCCGTATCTCGTAACGTTTTTGAGATAAAAACGGTAACTCCAGACTTTGCCCATACATGGCGTTGTAAGTTTTCTCATCGAGTAGCGCATAGCCTTTTTACTATACCTGGACACCCACTTTATGGCCTAAGCTGTCACCGTTTAGAAGTTAAGGGGGGTGTAACGGATATAGGTTGGAACCCTGTATAACGCTGCTTCGATAATGTGCGACCGAGCGTAAAATTCACCATTTACAACAGAGCGTAAAATTCTTATAACTAATAAAATTTATTAAATTCCTGTGGATATATTTAAATTTACGTATTGAGAACAATCAAAACAAATAATAAGCAATTGTGTTTAATGCTTTGACATCAGAAACGTCATCGGAAAAATATATTAAGAACAAAATATATGCTCTAGGTTCAGTAGATTCTTACATGTTGTTTCTGTTGCGCTCTCTCAAACTGTTATGTTTAATCAGACGAGGTAAACTTTTGTTAGTGGAAACCCAGATCATTTTTGAAAAACCATCAATTGTTTCAAGTATGTTGGATTACCCTTAACTCTCCAGGGTAAAATTAACGTTGAGATTCTTCTTTTAATATATATCTTCTCTTAATTCTTTCGCATCTATCGTCTTTTTTATCGATACCGTAAATATGTTTAAAGCAACAGAGAAAGTATTGGAAAAAAGACTGCCGCAAACGAAAATATGTACCCAGAAATAATCATTCGAAAAGGAGTATTGTGGAGAAGAGATAGGAGAAGAGGTGTTTGTAATACATCCACACACATCCGAACACACACGCCTCCATAAACGCACATCCAAACATGCACGTCTACATACACCATGCACATCTACATCCAAACATACATGCCTAACTACACGCATATTCAAACATGCACGTCTACATACACCATGCACATCTACATCCAAACATACATGCCTAACTACACGCATATTCAAACATTCACGTCTACATACGCACATCTAAACGCACAGGCTTCAATACACACAAATTCAAACACACACGCCTGGAACACACACCTTCTAAACACACACAACCAAACATGCAAACCTACATACACCATGCACATCTACATCCAAACATACACGCATATTCAAACACGCACGCCTACATACGTACATCTAAACACACAGGCTTCAATACACCAAATTCAAACATATCCGCCTTCGCACATACCTACCTACGTACGTACACCTCCAAACATACCTACACCTACGCACATACCTACATGTATACTACATAACAGAGAAGTCAAAATTACTTTCCAGATTCAATTATGTACCAAAAGACTTTTTAAGACATTTGCAAAAGAAGACCATGAAATAGTGAACCTAACTGACTTCGATAATAAAAAAAAATTACTGGAAAGAGAAATTCGAGACATACGTTTTATACTAAATTGAGTATTTTATTTATTTTAACTCCAGAAACTGAAATTTCCGTCAAGAAGAAAATGCATCCGTAAATAGACAAGAAATTTAGTAAAAAGAATAACATAAATTCTCATTATAAACCTTGATTAAATAAATCTTTCAAAGAAGACTAGCGAAAAGAAGGGTATTTATAGTTTTTCAATCGAATGACATGCGATACATATATACACACACACACACATATATATATATATATATATATATATATATCGTCGCCTGAATTTTCTTTTCATTTTCCGATTCTGAATATCTGTTACGAAACATCTTTGATCAACTTCAAAAGACGAAAAAAGAAAAATATATTTTTCAGTATCAGTCAGTAATCAGAGTTCAGAAGTATCGCATACTTCCAAAGTATAAAAAAAACTGTTTTCAAATGTTCACAGACAGAATATTAAGATTGGATTTGAATCTGAAACAGTTTGTATGACAAACATTGAAAAAAAATTGTTAGAAAATTAGTGCGAACATATTTTAGCTGTGTTAATGTACTGAATTAAGAATTTTACGTTACTGGAACGTAGGAAACTTTAAAAATTTTTTTGGCTTTGAGTTAACACATTCCCCAAAGAATAACGTGAACAAAAATGCAAATTTGGAATTCGAAACTCATCTTAAGGTTTCTGTATAGTAGATTCGCTCATTTCACTGTTAATCTATGGAGGAAATTTAATCCAAGTCGACAATCATTGTAATTTTATTTTTAAAAATTGCACTCCGTAACAGAGAAAGAAATTTTCAGGATTTACCTTATTCATTTCAGAAATTTCGTCAACCGGAGAAAATGATACAAGTTTGGAGCACAGTATAACACAATCTCCCCCGAATCATTCGAATTTAAATATATAATTTGCGTTTCTATCAAAAAAGATACCCTTCTCGTAGAATACATGCCTGTTTTGAGGTAAGGAAAAGAGTTGGATAGATTCTAGATGAAAACAGATGTGGAAATCATACCATATACTTAGCTCGTCCAGAAAGTAAGTAATGTAGCGTACTGGAAATATGGTGTTATTTTTTCCCAAGACCCCACAGAGTGCTTGAAACACATCTGCGTGTTTTTCAAGAAAAGCTTTGCCCGATTCCACCGGTTCTGAACATGTGGGGGATTAAAAAACGTTTTCCCACAGATGCAGCCAGTAAAGCTGTAGTCCTAATGATTCTGGAATGCAATAAAGTTACGAAGATACTGTCACCAACGATTGCCGACCCCCTCTCTGAGAGGAAGACGCTGGTTAGAACGCGCCCTGTGTGGACGTGTGTTTTTTAGGCTCCGTACGTTGTAAATCTACACGGGATTTAATTGAATATGTTGCACTGGTTAAATGTTAATTCTTTTTGTAAATCAATTGTTGAGATTTTGTTTTAAAAAATTGGCCTTCGCTTTTTAGTTAGGACTCCGTCTTTGCTTTGTTATGGATCCCATAGTAGTAATTCTTAGCAACGCCTCAGAGAATCGCCTTACCTACTTGCCGTGGCGCTACAGTACCATTCGGGTATTAAAAAATATTAGCAATTTGTTTTCATTCGTATTTTATTAGAGAAAAATCTACACACCTTAAATTACTTTTCGACATATTCACCATGCGAATTAAGGCATGTGTCATACCTTGGCACTAATTGAAACATACCCGCTTCGTAGAATCCGGCCGCCTGAGACCTGAACCAGTTGTGGACGTTTACTTTGATCTCATTATCACTTGCAAAGTGCTGGCCGGCAAGAAATTTCTTGAGATGAGAAAACAAATGGAAGTCGGATGAAGGCTAATGCTGCTTCCACATACATGCAGACAATTCTGCAGTACGCACCCCCCCCCGACACCTGTTGACACATTTTGGGGTCGATTAGTCAAGCTTCTCCCCCCAAGCGATGTGTGAAGGAACACTAGACTGTCTTCCAGACATTCCCCCATTTAGAATCCCCCCAAAGGTCCCTCGTGTCTCTTTGATTGACTGTGCAAAAACCACTCGATCGAGCGGTTTTTGCACAGATCTTTAAAGAGACACGGGGGACCTTGGGGGGGGGTTCTAAATGGGGGAATGTCTGGAAGACAGTCTGGGATCGTTGCAGAGCAAACTGCCCCATAAATCTCTGGTTTTCCCCCAGAATTCTGTGCCGTGCAGATGTGTGTGGCAGCAGTGTTAGACTATAAGGAGGGTGACAGAATTGTTCTCAGCGAAATAAATCAACCAGCTTCGTCGTCACGCGTGCGGTATGCGGTCGCGCGCTATCATGCATGAACACAATACCAGAAGTCAGTAGTCCAAGCCTTTTGTTCCGTAACTTCTTCAATGTCTCACAGTAAGCTGCAGAGTTGATTGTTGTGCCTCGTTCGATCCAGTCCACTAACAAAATTCCTTGCCAGTCCCAAAAGACGGTGCACATGAAATTTCTTGTTGAGACGATAAATTTCACAAGGTCGAACATCTCTCGCATTCAAAAACTTGATAACGGCTCCTATTTCACAGCTGGCGTGCCGATCGATTGTTTTAAACATGATTACCAACAAACAATGACATCAAACGTTGACGTAATCAAACAAAATGGCTAGGCTAATTCGTTCTCGAGTAGAAGTATGTAACTACGCATGCGCGACCTTCGTGCTGTCAGGTTCGCGGGAGATATGCGCAAACGGTACTTACTTGGATGAGCTAAGTATTATTAAGGGGATGCCTCACCCGAAATATTTTTTTTTTTGCAGGGAAAACATTCTCCCGTGTTACCAGGAGAGGGGCGGTTACCCTGCACGAATATTCCTCCAATCAGAAGGCCCTGACCACGGGTCGAGCGTGATGGATGTTTTGTATCATGTCAACACATGTTGGAGTGTGAAAGTGAAACGCTACGTAGGAGGGGGTAGAGGTAATTGGAATGAGATACGTGGACTGAAGAAGTACGCGTTTTTGCAAAGCTAGGATACCACTGTTATAGTCAAGTTTTGAAACAGGGCTAAGTAAGACCTGTAATATAAGACCTGTAAAATATTCATCTCCAAATAAATAGTGAAATTTCTGTGATGGTTCGCGCATAATTTTTTTTTTCTTCTAAACCTTTTCTCCAATATTTAAATATTAAAAAAATTGCTGTTTTACATAACATAAATTTACACTTTTTTCAGGAAAATTTCTCAATAATGACGAAAATATAATACCACTAAGATTATTTATAAATATTTCGATTATACATATAAACAAAATATATTTTAAAGTGATTTGAAACTTTAACTTAAATATTTTTAATAATAATAATAAAAAAAAAAAAATTAGCAAAGCCCCGCATTTATTTTGGAAGTCCGAAAACAGAATTCAAAAATATTCATTTGGGAACCCGTTATGCAAAGTGCAATTCATTAACATTGAATCGTACGATCTGCGAACTCTACTGACGCAACCCCTTAAACACCACCGATAGTGTCTCTATCCGTGAATCTTATTTTGTTATTAATTGACATTCCTCTCTATATAATAATGACAATCCTCTCTGGCACTCTCTCTTTCTACTCTTGATTATTTAATTACATTCATAATTTGTACACATTATACACTTTGAAAATCATATTAACTTGATAACTCTCTCTCTCTCAATGAACCTCACTCGACAACGTCACATTCACAGCGCCCTCTACAGTCTATAGGGAACATTTTCCACATACTCCCCCCCTGTACTCTTGTCAAAGGGTACACATAATTAAATTAGCAAACAAAAATTTTCCTGGTTATATACATCAATAATTGAACAAACAGTACAATAATTACTTATCTATACTTATATATAAAGAGAGAGCGGATTTTGTATGTGGAGGGTAATCTCCAGAACCACTGCACCTATTTGAAAAATTCTTTCACTGTTTGAAAGGTACATTATTCCAGATGGACATAGGCTATATATTATGTATATCTGATCATCCATACTTATATATAAAGAGAGTGCGATTTTGTACGTGGATGGTAATCTCCAGAACCACTGCACTTATTTGAAATATTCTTTCACAGTTTGAAAGGTACATTATTCCAGATGGACATAGGCTATATATTATGTATATCTGATCAGTAGAAATAAATTAGGGGCTTAATCCTAGCAATCTCCATTGTTACCTCTTTTTGTGCCGAAGTCTTCAACGATCCTTAGCGTGGTGCTATCGCGGTGGGCTTTGTTCTGACGCTAGCGATTCGAACCTAGCCGTTCTCCGGCACGCCTTTTTCTTTTAAAAAAATTATTTTAATTATTAACTAACGTAAAATTAATTTAAGGTATTATTATGTTATTATTAAGATAAAAAAAGATTTACAATTTATTGGCTATCAACTGGAAATTTATTGGTATAATATTTTGTTCAACCCGGACAAAGTCGGGACGGGCCTCTAGTAAATCATAAATTGAAACTAAAATGAATATTAATTTAACAACACACACATAATATTTGCATCAATAAAATGAAAATCAATACAATTTAAATGTAATAACAGTAAGATTTTAATATTTCAATATTAAAGTTGAATAATTACAATATAAAAAAAAACTTTTTATACACCATGTTTTTAAATTTTCTGTTGAATCCTATAAACTTAACAATTCTATGTATTG
>OU015492.1:230710061-230714208 GCA_907164885.2 Dolomedes plantarius
TATTCAATACAAATTCTAAATTGCCTTGGGCGTTGTCGCGATTGAGCTATTTTCGCTTCTGATTCCAAGAACAAAGCATGGGCAGCGTCCCCTCAAAAAATATAATGTCTAGCGCATCTTTACGTAATAATAATACGTCACCTCTGACATCAGAGTCATAGTTTCAGCCATTGGCTACAGACTTGTGATCACATGGCAAGACGTTCAAAAAGTTTATATAAGTTCCAGTATAACTCGGAGAGCAGAGATTTTGGGTGTCTGCTCACGGCCAGAAAACATGTAGTTTTCGCTCCTGGCAAATTTGTACGGGCGGGGCCGCGTCCCCGTCCCGGCCAGCGTCGCGCGATGTGTTCGAGTAAATTTAGTTGATGTTCTACGAAACAGTTTCGGAAAATAAAGACTTTGTATGAACCAACTGCCTTTTTCCTGATGTGTTCCGAGGTGTTTATTGGCCTCTCATTTTACCTCGCCACTCGCAACTTCGATTGCACGTTATGGATACAAAATGTTTGAAGATCCCGGCCATTGTTTCACCCCGCCACAGTTTCCATTTGCCTTCGCTACGACTACAAAACTGATGATTTCAACGGTCATGTTATGTGCCCGGCTACAACCATTACTGTTGTTTTTCCATTACATATATATATATATATATATATATATATATATATATATATATATATATATATATATATATATATATATATATATATATATATATATGTATGTATATATATATATATATATATATATATATAATCGAATCTTCGAAAATGTGATGTGGTACTCATAGAAAGTTTCGCTTTCACTGGACATAAAGTTCTGTAACGTATGCGGAAGGGACATCTACGAACTTTATGCGCAGTTCTTGGAACCATGAAGTGTGGCATTTTATGTCATGACTGTGGATGGATGTCTTACTCCGGTCTGCGTTTAGCGGGCTCGCTCGTGTCAACATTTTGGTCACTTTGAATGGTTTGTTTTCACATGTCAGGTTTGAATGTTCTATCGATAGCTACACCCTTTCTACTGCAGGTCTGATTTTCTGACCCATTCATTGGTAGTCGTGACTGAAACCTGGTGAACCGCAGATTATACTGGATTACATTAGGGCGACAGCAGAGTCGATGTGCAGCTATGACACGGTATCCCACGTATCACGAAGATGAACAATCGCTGTTTTTTAGGTTTTGGTACATAATAGGAATCGATTCGCGACTTGTCCTTAGATCCAATAAACCGGACACTTTCGAAATGAGGCGATTGCATCTGCATTCTTTGGCCTTTAATTATAAATATCATCGACATTTCGTATCTTGTCATAAAACGTTGAATCATTATTTTCAATTTAAAAACGAGAAAAGTTTATTGCAGAAGGAATAATCGAGGTCGAAAGAGACATTGCACTTTGTGCTACGACTGCTGGTGTTCCGAAAATTGGTTAATCACGCGTCAGCTGGGACCTGTATATAAGCATAAAACAACTAGCTGAAAACTCGCACTTCGCTACGGAGTTTAGATTACGCCGGATTCTAAAAGAAAGGGCGGAAAATGAAGGAGGCATCAGAAAGAATTTAGTTCCACGTATAAACTTTGATGCCAAGGATTATATTGATATGATTGAATGGAATGATGTTAAAGTAACAGAACCTCCTATGACGAGGCATGTTTCTGATGAAAACCTAAAACAGTTTATAAAGGAAGCAAAAGAATCTGATCACGAGAAACAAATTATTGACTTCAACAACATTCCATGTCACACACAAGTAGTAGAAAGGATTGTTAAATTAGTTACATGGTCATCCTTGTTCGTTCGTGGTACTTCTCCAAGAGATGCATTGATAAAAACAAAAATACATTCTCAAAAAATAATGCCAAAATTTGAGACAAAAAAACAATTCAATGTGTCAGTGAAATAGGTAATGGAAACCATGTGTGATTAATATGGACTTTTGAAAATCATGAATATTTTTTTCAAAATAATGTTTTGCCTTAATAGACATTACATTAATATTTTTCTAAATAAGTGTGATTTGTTTATTTTAACTAAGGTCCGTCAATTAAAAATTGTTTTTCTTTCAATCCAATGTGTATTATAAGAATATGCTAAAGTAAAATTAATATGATGAAAATCGCGAAATTCCACAAAATCAGTTGTTCTGTTATGGCGTCTAAAAATTAGAAATACTTAGAATATGCAAGTTTTCTGTCAAAATATCATATTTTGAATATTTTATTTACAGAAAATATACATTATTTCAATATACTATAAAAGAAATTAACAAAAAATACAAATATAATCATTTTTTCATAAAAATATCCATTTAGAAGCCCTTTGAGGCACTTGAAAATATTTTAGTAGAGCAAAAAAATTTTATATTCTTAATTTTAATTTTAAAAGACAACTTTTGAAAACTAGAACATATTGAAATTCCGAAATTTTTTTTTTCGTTCCACCGTGATGTCCGAGTGTCTTTTAAGAGCATCGTCCTTAAGTGCCTTTATGTGTGCTATTTTTATGAAGTAAAACGTATTATATAATCTGTTTAGAAGATCTCCTGACTAAAAGGAATGTTTAAATTACATATTTTGCTACTTTTTTGTACTACAAGTGTATTCAATTTCAAAATAATTGCGAAATTTGTCAAAAATTTAATAAAAACCAAAAGTTTGCCCTTCTTGCGCTAACTGAAAACATGCACCAATTACGCTAATATTTAATTTCCGTCTTTATTTTGTTAAAAGGCAACTTTTGAAAACTAGAGCACATTCCTCGTGCGCGGCAAAACTCCAAACGGAGGCGTCGATGGGTGGGCGTCAAGGGCAGCACACGTAATGGGCGCCGCGATACCAACTGTCCTTCAGCCAGGCGCCTTCGTATGGTTCGAGAAGACACAGAGGCCCCTAGTGAAGGTGCTACCTGTGCCTGGATGGCGGCCGATGAAGCAGTTGGCTGTACGCGTGCATTTCTTACGATGTGGCGGTCTTCTCGACGACTGGTCTGTCGAGGGCGTCCTGAGCCTGGTCTTCGTGTACATGACATCTCTCGGGTCCACTGGTCTCAAAACCTCCTCACAACACAATCAGAGCGGCCTAATTGACGAGCTGCTCGCTTAGCTGACCACCCAGCTTCCATCATCCCGACGATTCTCCCCCTCTCAAACTGCGACAACTGCTTATATTGTCTTCGAACACGGCGTAATGGCATGTCTATCTCAGCTCTTCCTTTGCAAATGATTCAGCACACTCAAACAAGCTTTGGTTACCTGTTTTATACTCCACAGAGTACGATGTTCAACGCCCTCTACCGGCTATACGTAATGCGCAATCACGCTGCATTTCTAATCATTTGCATATCTCCCCGACATGTACCTTCATTGCAAGTTTCGTTACGATCCGGCAATTATTTCTTGGTGCGCTAATTTTTTTGTCCATGAGTGTATATATATATATATATATATATATATATATATATATATATATATATGTGTGTGTGTGTGTGTGTGGATTCATTCTTGGTCCCGTATTCTTGGGATACATGCTATATCCCATCCCGTGAGGAAAAGGTTGATATCCCACTTTTTTTTCACGCTAGCATTTCTTTCTACAGACTAAATATAAAAAGTTAAAACAGTACATCAAGTCTACTATACATCAATCTATCCCAGATTATTAGAAATTAGGAAAAAATGTCTCCTTCGCTCCAGTGCGTATAGCTTCCAACGATGAGCTGTCAAACATCAGTAACTTAACGCTTTAACGCGTCAAAGTACAGAGTAGTACAGAATCTCGAGCCAACATTTTATGACAGACTAACGGAGCAGGGAAGAAAAACCGAAACAGCATTTCGCGATTGGTAATTACGTACGTCAGGCATCTCGACTTCGTCATTCGTTAAAACTATGAGCGATGAGCCAATGAAACAAAGATGGGGTAAAAGGCTTTTAATCATTTTTTAAGTTTCCGCCGCTCCGAGCAGTCAATATTCATTACTTTGGACATATAGAGACATCGAAACGCTTTCAATCGCTTCATCCGGGCATTATGACACGTTCAATGACAGAAATGATTTGCGCATTTTAATTAACACTGCTAATTAACTGAATAAATGGGTACATAGGAAAACGTCAGTCAGTTACTTATCTGC
>OU015492.1:230714708-230735543 GCA_907164885.2 Dolomedes plantarius
TCCGTGATCCGGCTGGAAACTGGACTTGTCCAGACTAAGAGGAGTATTTGTTGGTGGCTTAGTCTTATCGTTCAATGAATAAGTACTAACAGGTTACAGCTACCCTTAATTAATTACTGAGTCTCCGGGAATCTCTGTTGTGTGCAGGACTGCAAGCAGCGATCATGCGTTTTCGGCCAAACAAACCGCATGCCTTCGAGAAGGTTGGTTTTACTTCAGGACTTACATTCAAATAACACAAATTTTATCGTTCCAGTAAGACAATATATCCAGATATAATACTTTTCAGATGTACTGTCTCTTATTTTTTCTTTTATTATTTACCACCTTTTTATAATAAATACCAATATACTATATTTTTGGCCTAATAATGCAGATGTTAGGACCCTGGTCTCGATATTTAGATACGCAAGCTTAATTCCCTGTCTGGCAGATAAGCATTACAGCGTTACATGTAATGGTAGCTGAATACCCGTGCTTCGCTACGGAGTACATTTAAATTAAATACAAGGGTCAATGTATGCAATTAATGCCATGAAAATATATATATATATATATATATATTTATAAAAAATCGTAACGGATATTTTCATAGACAAAATAATGTGGAGGAAAATATTCAAATTAAACAAAACGGTCAATGTATGCAATTATTTTGTATATTTAATATCCATAAAACATACAAATTTGAATTAAATTCTTAAAAATATTCTATCTCAATTAGTCTAGTGGTTAAATTTTATCTTTTACCGTATTTTTATATTTTTTGTAAATTTATTTCTTTGTTATGCACGTGACGCAAATTTAATTTAAAGTATCGCAAAAAGAAAAGAAACCACGGGATCAGCCTTTAATAAATTCAATTCTAAAAACTAAATTTTAAAAACTCACCATAAATCAGAAAATGGAGATAAAGATTCGAAAAAAATTTCATTTTAAAGAAATTTTTATGATATTTCTTGTGATATATATTTTATAACCCTCAGATTATTATTTTAAATGCAAACTTTAAAGAATTTTTAAAAAAAAGTTTAAAAATTCAATTTAAAAAATCTAAGAAGACTTTTTCAAAAATCTTTCTTAGTGCACCCCTATACATGCACCCCTTCTTATAGTGTATACACTATAAGAAGAATCGCCATGCAAAATTTCAGCTCTTTAGGTCCAGAGGTTTTGTCTGTGCGTTATCTGTCATTCAGTCAGTCAGTCAGTAAGTTACGGAACTGTTATATATATATAAAGATAGATAGATAGATAGCAACACAATAATATGATTCCGCATCAATTTCCTTATCTTCAAACGATGACTACTACCCCGCCTTTGGAAAACGCCTTTCTTATTTTTGCAATTTTTGAGTCCATAAAAAATACTTATTTGTTTAATTTTTACTACTCTGGGTAAACACAGAATACACTATCTTTGGCATGATATTAAATTTATATTTTCGATATAATTCCGACTCAAATGCATTTAACATTTTTTTCTTTTTATCCAATATCGATCTTAGTAAACATTACATTAATAAACAACATTAACAAAAACATTTAAAATCTTTTCATTCTTTTCAAATGAATTTTAAATATATTTTTTCTATTAAAAACAATAAGGAAAGCTCGATAAAATCGAAACTTTCACCGTGACATATGTCAGACTTATAAATAAAGCAAGTAACGTCATTTTCAGCGCTGAAGAAACAGATTTCTATCAACTTGATTTCTAAAAATGAATACTTGCTCTGAAGCCATGAATAAATTTCCTATAATTTCCTTTAAAATACATTTACGTATATGATTTTTTCCACTTCTGAAATTAGATTCTATCTAAAATTTATATATTACCCCTCACCTTTTAAGATAAATCCCTAATTTGATCTTAAAAACTGGAGGAAAACAAATATTTCTTAGAGGAGATTAAATGAATCTCAAAATGGGGAGAACACGGATGGGTATTGATCGTGTTCTTTTTAAACATTTTATCTCGGCGGGATCAAAGGAAATTGAGAAAGAGTCTGGAGTGGAACACCTTGTTTCAATTACTAAGATAAAAGCCTAGATGTGATGAAGCTAAGAGTTCAATATTCATCAGATTTGCTGAATTTCATACACCCGTAATTGGAATCGACTTTCAAATATATATCACTTTCTTCTGAGCTGTCGAAAGAGTCTTATTCACTGCTCTCTTAATAACAATTAAGAATGTAAAGAGTAAATCATTGAACTGCACAAAGGACGAATCTTTTTGAGTACACATTATTTTCGGAGCATGAGGTAAACAGAGTCAGTCTTTGCGCATTGCGTAACGAATTTTTAATATTGTCTGTTTATATTTTTCTCATCGATATTGTTTTCTATGGATGAACTTGTTGAATAACTACATGCATGATATATATATATATATATATATATATATATATATATATATATATATATATATATATATATATATATATATATATATATATATATATATATATATATATGAGTTTTGCAACCTTGAATGTTTTTGTTCACTCATCTGTTAAGTGAAATTAGGAGTTTTCAGTAATTTCTGCGAGATATCTCTTGTTAAAAGTAATATCTTGGACAACTGCTGTTTCCTAAACGTTTGCTTATATTTGAATGACGATTCAAAAAAACAGAAATTCCCAGAAAATATGGTGGAATAAAATTAACTAACTTTCTGACTGGTAAAGGAAAAGAGCTGTGGCTTAATTCCAGTTGGCTACAGGACACGAGTGCCTCCACCTAAGGATGACAGGTGATGGATACATAAGCATCCTGTCCGATCAGCTACACCCATTCAGGTCCATGGTACATTCCGACAGACTTGGACAATTCTAGCAGGATAATGCGACACCCCACACGTCTATAGTTGCTACCGAGGGGCTCTAGGATCACTCTTCTGACATTGGACACTTCCATTGGCCACCTACATCCCCATACATGAACATTATTGAGCACATCTGGGCTGTCTTACAACATGCTGCTCAGAAGAGATCTCCACCTCCTCGCTTTTCTATGGGTTTGTGGACTGCCCTGCAGGATTCATGGTGTTAATTACCTCCAGGATACCTTCAGACATTAGTCGAGTCCATGCCACGTCGTGTTGCGGCACTTCTGCGTACTCGTGGGGCCCCTACACGATATTCGGCAGGTATACCAGTTTTTCTGGCTCTTCAGCATACATCTTTTACGTGATGGTGGATATCTTAAAAAAAGCCTTTGTTTCAATATAATTTGTTCCCCACAGGTGTTTACAAATTGAAATTGTCTTACCAGTTCTAGAATAATTTCACATATAATCATAGAAAACAAAAGGAACTTCTCCCCTTTCGCAATCATTTAGCTGTAAGGCTACGGCCACACGAGCGATTTTTCCCGGTACGGCTTTTCCCCGCGCTGGAAAATCTACACCAGCCGGCCACACGTGCATGTGACATTTTTTCCCCCCGCTGGGACTTTAACCGCATCTTGAAAATCTACGCCGGCCACACGTGCGGTTTCTTCATGCGAGGTCAGTCGTTTGTGCTTTGCAGTACAACATGAATCCAGTTTCAATAAATGAAAATGCTGTTAACGCGTTATGTGCTTTATTAATTGTTCGCCGACAACGTCGTCGACGTCAAAGAAAGTACTGGGTACATTCTCTTATAAGTGAGAGATCAGTAAAGGGAAAATTTACACTTCTACACAGTAAGCTGAAAGGATACCCAGACAAGTATTTTGAGTATTATAGAATGTCGATATCTTCATTTGAAACTCTATTATCTAAGGTTGAAGTTGCAATTAGAAAAAGTGATACTGTAATGCGATGTTAGTATTGATATCGATCGTTGCAATCGATGTTAGTATTGATATGGCCGACATCATTATACAAGCATGCTGTGTGCTTCACAATTTCGTAAGACACCGCGATGGTTACAATTTTGAAGACACCCTGTCATGCCCACTAGAAAGTATTCCTGCAATTGGAACAAGAGGAAACAACATTGGAGTTGTGACCAGAGACAGTTTCAAAAGTTACTTCTGTTCTCCTGCAGGTTCAGTGCCCTGGCAAAATCGTTCTTGCAACATTGCAGAATAGGAACTTTTTTGTTACGAGTACACAGTACAAGCTACTAACTAATAACAGCAATAATTTTGTATCAAATTCTTTAAAATTGTATACTAGCAAGTTTTGTATAATGCCCTCTTGTTATAACAAGACAGCGGATTATATGCACTTAAAAATGGCAAAATATCTATGCAAATATACACTTAAAAATATAAATATGCACTTCAAATAGAAATAGGTACTTATTTATCTAAATATTGATCTAAATATTACTTACCTGAACAAAAGAACATATTTAAAATAAGGTTTCTGTTGTTGTTCAGATGTGTAAAGCGGGGATATAACTTTTACATAATATATTTTTTCTGAAGCGAATGCAATTTTTATTTATAATATACTTAAAGTGACTGCCTACGTTGAAAATGCCATTTTTTGACTACTTTGATCAATTTAATTTTTGCAAGAATCTTGTAATTCAGTCTTTTCTCTTTTCAAAACAGTTTTGATTTTCATTCTACGTCAATTAGAAGCAGAGTTATAGCTATTTTAAAAAAAAACATCGTCTAATACAAAATTTAAGTGACAAACAGCTTTAAATGCGTCCATTTTTTTACCATTTTGGTCAATTTTATTTTTTGCAAGAATCTTGTAATTCAATCTTTTCTCTTTTCAAAACCGTTTAGATTTTCATTCTACATCAATTAGAAGCAGAGTTATAGGTATTTTAAAAAACATCGTCTAATACAAAACTGAAGTGACAAACAACTTTAAAGGCGTTTTTTCTCAGAATTATGTTTTTTAGCACAAATCTCTACCGTTATCATGATATTTCAGATAATAATGCATATAATTTGATAAAATTTTCAGGAAATATTTTAGATGCTATTGTTAATGAAATGACGTACAATAATTGATGTATAATAAATAGTTTTTTGTTTGGGGCTGTTTTTATAAGGAAAGGAATGACGAATTGGGGAAAACTTTCATATTGGAACATAAAATTGTCTGTATTATTTTTGCATTTTATAATTTCTCTTAGATTGTAGGTCATTTTAAAGATAACTGTTATATATATCATGTGTGAGAAGGAAATTAAAATAGTAGCATTAGAATTTTGTTCAGAGTGATAAGCGTTTTAGCTAAATTTCATTAAAAATTACTTCAAATTGACCAATTTATAAAAAAGTATGGTGTTTACAGGAAAGTTTTTTTTTTATTTTTTATTTTTAAATGCTGTTTTACCATATGAGACCAAAAAATCCTTAAAAAAAACAATTTTTTAAAAAAATTGGCTCCGAACGTAGGCAGGCACCTTTTCTGTTGTTGTTCAGATGTGTAAAGCGGGGATATAACTTTTATATAATATATTTTTTCTGAAGCGAATGCAATTTTTATTTATAATATACTTAATAGAAAGACACATGCAAATCAGAAAATATTGTATGCAATTGTATATAATCCACGATCTAGTTATAACTATCACCTACTTACAACTTAGGTTATAATTTGTAACTTAAAAAATAAAATTTAATTTGTTTTACTAATTATCAATTTTATTTCTTCCATTTTCGTCCATCTGGTCCCATTTTTCCCCAATAACATTCTTTGTTACGGTCATCCATGTTTCTCTTTTTAGTTCCCGGTTTTTGAAATCCCTTGTCCGTGCATCATAAAGACATGGATATTTTTCTATTTCTAAGATCAAAAGTTCGCTATCCAAGTAATAATCCATGATATTTTAAATATAAAAAATTTAAGTATAAAAAATTACTAGAACACACGAATATAGCAGCAAGAGAAATGGGAATAATAAAAAAAATCGGATTAAAATTATTATAATCAGGCTCTGTACATTATACACTATCTTTACGTAAACGTCTTGAATACTACCAGCGAGTGTTTTCACGCTAGGGATGCGACATCGATGTCGATGTTTTCAAAACATCGATTTATTGAAGCCGATGTTTTTTTAACATCGATGTTTTGTGCTCGATGTTTTACGTTGTCTCGATGTTTTTTTTTAATAAAAAAGTACCGTAATAAAAAAAAAATTACCACGTAGCACGATTTTCACACTCAGTAAATGTAAGTCTGAATTCTGAAAAGGACGAATACAAAAGGGGGAATGATTCTTTAGCAAATAGACAAATGGCAATTAACAACCAATGAACCAATCAGAGCGCTTGGAATGTTCCTGACACTCCAGAACCTTCCATGGGGTTTTATTTTACAAATTTTATATACACGAGTGTATCCATTTAAGTCTTTGATTTGTACTGGTTTTATATAAGTTGACGTTAATATTATTAGTAAGATGCCTCCCAAAAGTACCGTTTGGAAATATTTTTACAAAACCTCTGACAAATTGGCGAAATGCAATATTTGCCTTAAGTCCCTCAAAACTTCTTGCAATACCACGAATTTATCTGGACATTTGAAGGCAAAACATGGCGGTATTTACAACGAGAATTTTGAGTCATCAATGTAGCCCAAAGCAACCAAGTTTTTGTCATTTGTGCCTGCCCAATCAGAGAGTAAAATTAAATCACACACACCCACGACTAACCGAAGTAACATTAATGTTAGAGGTTACTAAACCACTTTTAAAAAATGGATGTTCTAAAACATCGATGTTTAAAAACATCGATGGTTTTTGGGCGATGTTTTATTAGCTTCGGTGTTTTAATATTGAATATCGATGTTTCAAAACATCGATGTTTTGTTATCGATGTCGCATCACTATTTCACGCACGTGTGGCCACCGATTTAGCTTGAAATCCAGCTAGAAAAAATAGGTCTGGTTCTATCCTCCAGCGGCCGACCTTGAGAATGCGACAGACAACTCCCCCGCTAAAGGGAAAAACAGCTGTGTTTGGCCACCCCTATGTTACAGAAGCTTATCTATATTTTAGGGCTTGTTTTCCAGCTGTGTTTCTCAGGGAAAAATCGCTCGTGTGGCCGTAGACTAAGTCTGTCGCAAGTATCTCAAGGGTTAAATCTCATTATAAAATGAGCGAGAAGTAATTAATTTTGTACTTGAACATTCTTCATCAAAACTTTCTGTTTAACATGAATTATAAGCTGTGGAAATTAATTGACAAATACGATTTTATTGAGCATGATTGTGCGGAAGAACAATAAACAGTTTAATACTAGACTGGAAAATCGAAACGATAATCGATTCAGCCAGGAACTTTGCAGATGGGGAACCCGCGCTAATGTATTTTACTTCATCCTCGTCAAACGAATGAGTAATAAGCGAGACACACGGTCTTTCATCTGCTTACATTTCAGATAATTTGACTTTGCCATAATTCGTCACTAAAACGGGCCTTTATTAGAAGCTGACAAAAATTGCATTTCTGATATCATTATTTACAAAGAGCACAAGGAATTATGAAATCAGTGAATAAATGTGTTCACATATACAAAGCAATATGTGCACAAATATTAAAATCCACCAAAATTCAAAAGCTAAATGGACTTCAAGGCTAAATGGGAACCGTACAAGGAAATTTTGGATTTTTTTCTGGTAGATTTTGGATTTTTTCAAGTCTGACATTTCTCACTGCATTTAAAATAGCCATAGTCGTAAATATTTTATTATTACCGTGTTTTTATAAACTCACTTTTTTGTTTGTGTGTTTGTCCAGTACAAATCTTGCAATCCATTTTTAACTAACTTCCCAACTAGCTAAACATTTGAAACTTTTAGAATAGCTCAGAACACGATGACAATGCATTCTTTTAATACTTTTAGCCATCTTTAAGCAGATTTGAATTCATTTTCAGTTAATTTTGTTGTTTGAAAATTTCTTGTAATTGCTCTCTTTATTACGCATTTGAAGATTTTCTTTCAAGTTGATGGGATAATTCATCAAAACATTTTTTTAAAGTATTTATTAATACACAGAACTGTCAAGTTTATATGATTCAACAGAAAATTTAAAAACGTTGTACATAAAAAGTTCTTTTTATCTTGTAATTATCTAATCTAGTACATGCGTGAAGTTTTAGCTTGAAACATAAGCTGTTTTGCTGACAAGGAAATTACAATAAATGTCAATCACTAAATTATGGATTTCATTCTCTGTCTTACACATTTTTGTTCCCTATCTAACAAAAGACATTCTATGATAAAAATTTGTAAAATACTAATTATACGGGTTTCTATAATTCGTACCAAGTCCATGAAAACGAAATTTTATGCTCCGTCAGGCTGTTAATGTGGTGAGATATCAGTCGCTTCTTTAATTGGAATTTTATGACGCTGATAAACAAAAAAAATAGACATGAATAATATCTCACTACGAGGAAATAAATAGTAGTAAAAAATTCAAATTAACATTAGTTTTGTCTCAAGTCAACGAATTCTTAATGAAATCGCTACTTATATGAATTAATTAATTTTAAATGTAGAACTCAATGAGGTGGAAATTTGTTAAAACAATGAACATCATTTTCTAGAAATAATCACATAGTATTCATTCTTAATAACCACAGCATTATATCCTTTTATAGCAATGTTTCGAGGGGAGGTGGGGGGGGGGGGATGTTCGAAAAGCTGGCGCTTCGGACAGGATATATCTCTGATTTTGTGTTTGCCCCATAGAAATTTAAAACTTATCAACGGCTTTAATTATCTTAGAAGTTAGATGTTTATATCATTGTATATGCATTTTTTTTTCATTTTTTTTCTACACATTTTTACCTCAATCTTTACTTACCGATTCTGCATACTTACTTCATTTATGTATTATTTATATATATATATATATATATATATATATATATATATATATATATATATATATATATATATATATATATATAATATTAAAAACTAGTAATTTCTTAATTCAACAATCTTAACATTTAAAAACTATTAATTCCTCACTTTACTATTCCAAATTACAAACCCTTTTTTAATTCCTTGAAATAGGTAATTTCCCTTGGGCATTCGTGTTAAAATCCAAGAGATATTCTAAATTTTAGCAGTGTCATCCCAGTAAAACTTATATAGAAATCCCATAGTAATAGCCTTTGTAACCCCAGGTAATATTATTAAAGATGGCTGACTTTTTATCGAAATTAAGCTCGACGCGGCGTGGCTACCGAATTAGATCAGATCAGAGCATCAACAAATAACTTTTATCCAATCAAAATGTAAGTCACACCTCTGTGTCACGTGATGGAATGACTTTATAAAACTATGTGGTGTCTAAAATTAGACACACTCTGTAAGAATCGGTCTGTCATATAATCCCGGGTGGACGACTTGGAAAACTTAATAAAATGGTTTAGATTCAATTACGTATCTGTGGTTCCTGTGTCTTTGCGGGAAAATGCTCGGTTTGTCATCATGTGTATCGGCGACGTCATCCACTCTGGCCTGTTATTTGTTCCTCCATGTCGCCGATATTACATATATATATATATATATGTATGTATGTATGTATGTATGTATATATATATATATTTATATATATATATATATATGTATATATATATATATATACGTACGTACATACATACATATATATATATATATATATATATATATATATATATATATATATATATATATATATATATATATATATATATATATATATATGTAAAAGAGCTCGTCTGTTTGTTTGTCCGCTATAGAATGATAGATTGTTTCACTCACCGGGACCAAATTCGGCACAGTTAATGTTTAGGATCCAAGAAACTTAAATTATTAAAAACGAAATTTGGGGCTCAATTAGTTTTTTAAATTAATTTTTTAATGATTTTTATGCCCCTAAGAGGTGCGACCACCTGTGGAGCCCCTTCACCACAACCAGCTGCGTTAAAAGAGACGGTTTGGGGGGTGACGGGGGGTGAAATTCCAATGTGCGGGAGGAAGAGGGTTGGGAAGGTCCTTTGGCCCTGGCTCCCCAAATAAACACAACTGGCCAGATGAACATGAAGAGCGGGGGTGCAGCCCAGTATTTTTAGATGGAGTGCATGAAAAATTTTATATCTATATATCTACCCGGCAACGCCGAGTAATAATGCTAGTATATATATATATATATATATATATATATATATATATATATATATATATATATATATATATATATATATATATAAACAGTTCCGTAACTGACTCACTCACTGACTGACACTGACTGACATACAACACACAGACCAAACCGGTGGACCTAAAGGGCTGAAATTTTGCTTGGTGATTTTTCTTATAGTGTAGGGGTGCACTAAGAAAGATTTTTAAAAAATTCTTCTTAGATTTTTTAAAATTAAATTTTTAAGCTGTTTTTGTAACTTTTTTTAAGTTTGCATTTAAAATAATAATTTGAGGGTTATAAAATTTATATCACGAGAAAAATCCTAAAAATTCCTTTAAAATGAAATCTTTTTCGAATCTTTACCTCCATTTTCTGATTTTTGGTGAATTTTTAAAGATTAATTTTTAGAATTTAATTTATTAAATGCTGATCACGTGATTTCTTTTCTGGTACTTTAAATAAATTTATCGTCACGTGCATAACAACTAAATAGACAAAAAAAATATTTTTTTTCTTGCTAATGTGGCAGACGATTGGACATATTAAAATACAGTAAAAGATATTATGTTCCTCAAACTGTACTATATTCTTTAGTATTCTATTAGATTTAATTTGAATATTTTCTTCTACATTATTTTGTCTATAAAAATATCCGTTCCGATTTTTTTATAAATATATTTTTTGGGTTTTTTACATCAATTGTATACATTTATTGTCGTATTTATTATTATTATTATATATATATATATATATATATATATATATATATATATATATATATATATATATATAATGTGATAATAATCATATTTTGAAAAGTTAGCATATGGGAATTGATGCGCAGAACTTATCAGAGATGCAGTCGGCACGAGGGTGTTGATCATACAGTAAATCGCTGCGCACAACTTGGAGATATGCAGTCGGGCGTAGTGTTGATCCAGGGAAGCACTGAAGAATTTCAGGCGAGAAACACACACATGGAGCATTGATGAAATACACAAATTCCAAGACGTGTTTTATTTATCAGAAGGCATTAGCTGCAGTGGCCACTGGATTTGTCCGGTGTCCATGCCAGGACGGGACGTAAAAACAGCAGTGCTTACATTGGAGAGTTAAGAGAAAAGCGTTGTAACCACCGGACTGTGGACAGCAGGTCCGACAGCAACGAGAGTTAGGAGCGAAGAGCGAAAAGTCTTGTGTTCATGCAATATCAAATGGGTGTTTTTCGATATTGACGCCAGACGGGCTAAACTACTTAATTTTTAATTGGGTGACTTGAGATTCGTGGAGTTCACGTGTCCACTTCAGTTTCCGGGGGATACTTTATTGCTAGATCCCGCGCTTGTTAGATCTGCTACCTATTGACCTGGGTGCAGGATAAGTGGCCATAAGGTTTTTGTAAAGTTTGGTTCCGACATTATAAAAGGCGTAAATCCAGAGTGGTTCGAAGGCTCTTCAAGAATTTTGACATTACACTGACATTCGGAATCTCATAAACTTCTAGCACTCATATCTGGAGATGTTATTGAGTTCAGATAGTTCACATGCCTGATCTTCAGGGCTACAATAAATTATCTTATTTTACTTTTAGGTTGCAATCTTGGAAAAGGGGTCGTGCTTTATTAACAAGAGAATATGCTTTAAAGTAAAGTAATTTAGGAAGACGCGTTATCTTGTTACACACATTTATATATATATATATATATATATATATATATATATATATATATATATATATATATATATATATATATATATATATATATATATATATATATATATATATATATATATATATATATGTATGTATATATATATATAGTAACAATTTTAAACTCTAGCAGTAAGCTTTATTTTTTCCCTGCATCAAATAAAAGCCGTTGCTAGGTTTTATGAAAAGAAATAGACATTGCGTCTATAATATAATGCAGCTTTCTAAATCATAGATATGTATATTGCGAGGAGTTCCATCGGAAAACGGCAAATATATTTTGAACAATATAAGCTCTTCTTAATCTGTCATGCGGGAATATCCAGACTTTTATCTCCCATAAATATATCTTTATGTTAGACAGACTTTAATAGAAATATCCGGGCCATCACGTGTCTCCCAAGGTCATCCTCAGAGTCAGCGGATCACAGAGTGCAGTTTATAGCTATAATTTCTGTTTATGACTGCAACGAAATGGAAAACATTAACTCGGAGTTTGTCCTCGTCCTCTTCCCTCCCTACACAGACATAGGGAGAAATTTATAAGACAAACTCTGCTATTTTCCTCTTCTAACATTACTTAATGGGAAACTGGTAGACTAGAATAATAAGCAAGGTTTTTGCCGTTACTCTCGTTAAATCTCTGAATCATAAATTGCCGGAAAAAAGGAAGAAATTGTAAATTCTTCAATATGTAAATTAAAATTATTAGTAAGCTTTTAAATTGAAAAAGAATATTGGGGATCGTAATTTTTATGCAGATTATCTGGGTGACTACAAAAGCTATCTTCTGTAGACATTTATCAATAGTTAAACAAAAAAAAATCAATTTCTCTAACATTACTTAATGGGAAGCTGGAAGATTAGAATATTAAGCAAGGTTTTGCCCTTACTCTCGTTAGTTCTTTAAATCATAAATTGCTGGAAAAAAGGGGAAAATTGCAAATTCTTCAAAATGTAATTAAAATTATTAGTAGACTTCTAGATTGAAAAAAATATTGGGCACGCTTGTAACTTTTATGCAGATTATCTGGGTGATTACAAAAGCTATCTTCTGTAGACATTTATCAATAGATAAACAAAGAAATCAATTTCTCTAACATTACTTAATGGGAAGCTGGAAGACTAGAATATTAAGCAAGGTTTTGCCGTTACTCTCGTTAATTCTTTGAGTCATGAATTGCGGGAAAAAATGAAAATTGTAAATTGTTCAATAATTAAATTTAAATTATCAGTTAGTTTTTAGACCGAAGAAGATTATTGCGGATGCATGTTATTTTTTATGCAGATAAGTTTTGTTTGTCCTAAAATTTTCTTTTGTAATTAGTTATCTATAGTTAAACAAAGAAATTTAATGTTTATACATAGCATGGAACTTTAATAGTGGTAACTAGGTATGTACAAAGTATACAAAAAAGATACAGGGGTGAAACTTTTATATTCCTTCAAAGTAGTAACCAGCATTGTTTAGCACCCATTGCTAACGTCTGGAAGATGCAGGATGCCGTTGGCAACACCTGATCTTTTGATCCTTCGAATAGAGCGGTCTACAGCCTGCAGAATCTCTAGTGGAATACACGGGGCGATTCTTCTATCTTGGAGAGGATTTCAAAGTCACAGGGACTTAAGTCCTGGGAATATGGGGGATGGTAGAGCATTTCCCAGCCCCAACGAGCAAACACATCAGCCAAAGTGTGCGCACAAACATTTTCCTTCCATCAGTACGATGCAACAAATTATTTCGTACGATAGACCGGTAACTAAAACATGGCTGTGTTCATCCTGTTTCTGTGCAGGCGTGTGATGTTTGAGGGGAAAGCAAATTCGCTCTGAGGTAAGGCAGGTATGTGACGTACGTGTGGTGTAAGCTGCTTTTCTGGGTTCGGCTGCGTGGGGGCTTTACAACGGTTTTGCCACCATTAAACTTCCATCCCTCGTAGTAAAGCTAATGTTTATAAAGCTATTGAATATTGTAACTGCATTTCGAAATAATATTGAAATAAATGCTAAGAATTTACTAAATAGGACTCAAGCCTTTTTCTGGGTGTTAATATATTACAAGAAAACTTTTAAAGAGAAAAATTTGGAACCCACAATTGCACTCATTTATTACAGTTATAGAGACCGAGACCTTGTTCTGCTTATTTACAGAAATAAAAACACATTGAAATTTCTAATTTTGAAACTGTTTAGAAAAATAAAATTTTAACGATCATACAGTGATTCGTTAGCACATAAATTTAGTCTTACAGAGATCTTTCTTTGTTTAAGTTCAAAATTATGATACCTAACAGCTTATTTTCAATGTAAAATTATGTGCTGCTCATTTTGCACTTTGTGATGCTTCCAGATATTTTTAAAAGATGTCCGAAAAACTAAAATGTTGAATGTTGATGCATTGAAGGATATTTTATAATGAAATAATATTTCACGTTTATGTTTAAAAGAGTAGGTAAATGTTCGTTCAGAAATGTTAATTATGAAAGTTTATTGGTTTAACTGAAACATGTATTTCTTATATTTGCTTAACATAATAGTGTTAATCTCTAATTTTAAAAGTACTTTTATGTGTTTCTGGATAAATATAAAAAAACTGATAAGATTGTTTTTAACGTATGAAATAACATACTCAGTAACATAAAAAAATATTATTAAAGCACGATTTTATTTTTCAGGAATTTACATGTGCTTCTGGTTATCAGGTTAAAACAAGATTTTGCAGACCTAAGATTTAACTGCGTATTACGATAAAAAATGCATTTTGAACTGACTTTTGTATGTTATCGATTAGATTTTTTACCAGCAATAAATTTCTTCTTTATGGCGGTGAGTCTTTCAAGAAATATCCGGACCCATGATATACCAGTCTATGCTATCCGCAGAGTCTGAGATTCGCAGAGTTTTATAGCCATAACTCCAGTTTATAACAGTAATGAAACAGAAAATATTATCTCCTCTATCTTACGATAAAATACGAATAAAATATGAGTACCAAATTCAAAGGATTTGTCTTCTTAAGCCCAATGCTATGCAAAGACTATTAAGTCTAAATTAATCTTTTTCTGTACACAGTCACAGATGATAACTTATGAATTTAGGGCTTTATGTAAATGTAACACAGTCTCACTTTTAAATGGGAGAATGTTTACCCTTTTTTAAATTAATATATTTATCCATTTCCTGCACCTGATCAGCTAAACAAATTACCTCTTGGTGAAGACCCTTATTACAAACGTTGCTGTTATCGCTACTTAAGCTTTTTCTCTGTTTAAGCTTCTGCTGTTATCGTTCCTTAAAGTCATTTACCTTAATTCAGATATCTTTCTTATATTTCTCTCTTTTTTCGGCGTTTAAAAGTGACGCCTCAGTCAAGCCCATTAAATGATTGGTGAAAGGGATAGACAGCGGAAACGAACGAATCGTTTCACAGAGATGCATGAAATGTCGAACAGCTCATTTCGAGACGATATACGTATCAGAAGTTAATAGAGATTTTACTAAGGCTAGAGTTCTTTCACAAGTGGGATGAAATGTTGCCGCGATAGTATCCATTGCGCAAGTAAAGAACTTGTGAATACGTTTAAATGGAAATGCAATCATTTCAAAATGGAAGCACCATTTTTAAAATGCAACATTCCGAGATTGAAGAAATCCTCTAGTTTTAAAAACTAACCAATTGTTTACATCAAAGTCACTGAATAAAAATATGAAGGACCCGCTACTTAGTTCATGTGGAAGATCATCTTCAATCTCTTCTGATAAATAGGTTGAAGATAATATATATTGTATATATTACAAAAAAACTAAATAAATAGTATATTACTTATTTTTGAAATAGTTTTATTTGAGAACAGAACCTCATATTTGAAACAATTTCTAACTACAACGGAATTCAATTTTATTTTTTTTATCAAAACGCAATCCTTCGTTCAGATGATATAAAAATTAATTTATTTTTTTCTTTCTTACGATATCAAATGCACCATTCAGTTTAGCATAACAGCTCATTATTTGACAGTTTGTAGTGAATTGAAGATAAGTCAACTTCTTTCTATGATGGTTCTACTATAAAAATAAATTCAAACTTCAGTAGAGATGAGTAACACATCGTTCATAAACAAACAAAGAAATAGAGTTTCAAAATTCAGCCAAAAGTAAATCATTTTGGGATATTAAATACAGAAAAAAAGAGAAAATACTATATTATGACGACAGAGTTTAAGTCTCCTGATTGTAGTCATTTAATGCTATGTAGAAATCATATGAGACTGATAAATGAGAAAACTGAATCAATTTTTATCTTTCTTTCTTTCTTGATCAGTTGCAAATGTATCGATATTTTTATTGAACGGATGCTAGCAACCTCAAGTTAATTGGTTTAATAAACAGAAATCTCTCGCGATTTCAATAAACTATTGTGAACGTATTCACATTCTCCAACATGACATGCAAGAAAAGACTAAGATAGCACAGCATCATTATTCGAGGGGAACTACTTTCTACTTTTACTGAAATGATAACTAAAGTATGCCCTTTTCACTACTGAGGGAATGACATGCACTTGTGACTTTAATTACCTACAAAGGAGAACAAATAGAACCTCCAAGAATTGTGATACAATTTCCGCATAAGCGATTATAACAGAAACCGCCTACCAACGCCTTCATAGAGAAATAATTGAAGGCACAGTTAAAATCATCTCTCTCTCCTATTCGAAAAGCTACAGTAGTCACATTTCGTCCGCACTGATGAGTTTTGCCTGAGAATACTGTCGAAAAAGAAGAAAAGTTCTATGCATGGAATTTATTTAGATTCGGACAGTTAAAGTAATTTATTTCCCTTTTTTTACTGCATAGTATGGAAAAATGTGACTTCAAAATACCTTCTCAAATTGACATTTCTTGCAATTCATTACGAATCAACTTTGTTGTCCACAAAATAAACAGTTTTTGAGAAACACTTTTCTGGCGAACAACACCATAGATGTCAGAGTCTAGAATAAAACCAGCGGTCAAGTACATGCTTCCGGTGCTAAGTGGGAAAAAAATGACTCAATACAGAGGAAATTTCCGGCTATCAGAGTAAATCCAATTTATTTAAGCTAGCACAAAAACATCACAAATAAAAATTGAATGTTTTTTTTCTTTCAACAAATACTTACATCTATCTCAGGCAATATCTGTGGAGTCGTATCTAAACTACGTACAATTTACTCAAAGATTGTTGATAAAGTACAAGTTTCATAAAATTACAATTTGGACATTCATTACTGTTAATGCGGTGGTCTTCTATGACGGCCCAAGAATAATTTTGTTGTCAGTAAGAAAAATATTAAATGAAGAGAAATCCTGTTTGAAATTCTTGATGCACATAATTTTTTTAGACTTTTTATGATGTATCTCCATTGTTGTTTCTCTCTGAGGTGGAGAACTCTTAAATGAATTACCCTAAAAAAGAACTTTTATAAATGGTCGTATTTCATCTTTCCAACAATGAATTATGAGCTTCTAAACTTGTTTTTTTTGTAATGGTATCATGAAGTTTTGGAGAGTTATAATTGTATTTTTTCAAGTATCTTGAACACATATATGAATAATTAATCGTACCAATCTATAAAACATCATATACATTAGATAACAGCGCGAGTCAACTTTTGAACGTTATCTTATCAAACAGTTTTCTATTTTTAAAATGGTTGATATAGTTTCAAATTTTCTTGAATACATATTAATATTACTTCACACAAAGTCATAATGTTACACCGTATATTATAAGTGATGTATGAGCTTCAAAATCCGTTTTAAAATTCTGTATCGGGAATTTTTGAAGAATTATTAAGACTATCCTATATTATCTTTATTATATATAATAAACCATACGAAGGCAAATTGTTTCGTACTTCATAAAATAGATGCTTGGAATTTTAAACTTTAATCCATTACATGAGATCGGAAAAGTATTTAATAATTATTAAAGAGTACTAAATTTTCTTACACACACACACACTACATATATGTGTAATATATCCATTACATCCTTTAATTCTAATGTAAAAGAGAAACTAGCTCATATTTACATTACTAGAGCTAGACTCAGCCTGAAAGGAATAAAATTAAATTTCGAAGCAGTCCGGTTGAATCGTTTATTAGAGCGACACAAGTGCGCAACCTCAAGTTAATTGGTTTAATAAACAATTGGTTTAATTCGTCCGTTCATTTCAGAAGACAGCTCGGAAGCGAATATCCGACCTTATGCGCGAGAGGGATATTTCAACCTTATGCGTGAGAGGGTGAAAAAACATGTGGCTATTATTTTGTAGGGTCAGGAGAATTTGGGGCTCGCGATGCGAACCCACTGTCCTGAATCCGAACATGTACACGTGTAGAAATGCATACGCAGCGATTCATGGAAAGTTCTGTTGCTAAGGGTTTTAAAGCGATAAAGTAATGTTACTGGGAATTGGATTTAGGAAAGGGAATTTAAATTCTAGACTGGAGAGCCTAATATTTAATATATATATATATATATATATATATATATATATATATATATATATATATATATATATATATATATATATTATATACAGTGAAGTGCCAAAATAACTGGGGTAGAGGATCCCATTCGAAATACTTAACAAAACACGCTTTTTCGGTAATACACTCTTTTTCGTCCGCAAGCAGTGTATATTTAGAGACACACATTTTTGGAAGGTTAAGAGCTCATTACGCAGTGAGCATGGCAGCAATCATGCTATAAGCGAATTTCAACAAGGTATGATAGTTGGTGCTTTCAGACGGATCACGATATTTCTGAAAAGCAGAAAACGTTTAGATTTTCACTTTCAACCCTTTCAAGGGTGTATCTGGAATACATGAATTTCGGTTAAACATCGAACCTACGACAACTGTGTGACCGTCGAATGACTCTCGGGGATCGTGACCAGCGCCACCTGTCAAAAATCATTTCATGAGAAAGCAGTGCAACATCGATGCTCACAATGTCGCAGTTCAATACTGAGGGCATTCCCTAGCATTTTCATGAGGAGTGTACAACGTGCACTGCATGATTTACTGTTAAACAGCCGACGTCCAACCCTAGGGTCATTGTTTACGTTACGACACGGAGCTGTGCTCTACGTAGGGGTTCAGGAACACTAGAACTGAGAATTCTAAAACACAAAACGAGTAGTCTGGTCTAACGAGTATGATTTCCAACTGATCAGTGCGGATGGAAAGGTGGAGAACATGCCAAAAATTAATGAATCCAGCATGTCAACAACGGATTGTACAAGTTGGTGATCCCTGAGTAATTGCGTGAGCTGTATTAAGCTGGCACGAATTAGGTCCCCACATACGTCTACATCTTCTCTGACCGGTTAACGCTACGTAAACATTCTTTCAAATGTGTTACAGCAAATCATGTGTTCCCTATAAGGGGTTTAGGAGTCCTTAAACAAGAAAATGCGCCACCACACACATCCACGGCCACGAAATTATGGTTTGAAGAACAATCATGCAGTTTTGGAACATAAAAGGACTTCTTTCTCCACTCGACCTCAACGTTATTGGACATATAAGGGATGCCGTACAATGCTCCGTTCAAAGCAGAGATCCACCATCTACGAAAATTAAAAAATTGGAGAGCTTTCCTGGGGAGGCATGCTGTTCATTGTCTACAAACTACCCCTGAAAGCTCATGGAATCCATGCTAATTTGCAGCTCTGCTATTCAGAAGTGGAACTATCGGTTATTAGACGGGTATCCCAGTTTTGCTCGCACTTCAGTGTATTTCTGTCTCTGTATATATATATATATATATATATATATATAATCCTGTATACCGGCGAGAGGATACGAGGGAGTCCAGCATGAAGCAGGGAGGAGTTTGGAGGCAATACAAAGCGAAGGCTTTCGGGCGCTGATGTTGAAAGGAATGAGTTCCTTCAAGTGAAGGGGCAAGAGAATTCTGATTTGGCTTTGCGAAAGGCTAGAGAGGGGCGATGCGATTAGGCCCACTACGGTAGGAAAGCTCCCATGTTGAAGGGTTGTAGTTGCTGCACTAAACGAGGGGTTTAGGTGTGAACGGAAGTCTGAGTGACTTCAAGATGTCCAAGCTTGTTGAGTGCTTGGCAGTATTGTTACTACCCCGTGAAGTCAACTATTATGTGTTAAGTGTTATGTCAATTGCGGTGTCAACTAAATAAACATTTGCTGTTATTGTTATTGATGCACTGTTTATGAGTCATCCTGAATTTAAGTTAATATTGAGGTGTAAGTTTTATCGCATTAGAAGATTAAGCGAACTAAACTAAAGACCCAACCGCACATATATATAATCAGTATGTAAGTGTATTGTCTTGAATATATATATAAGCAAACCCTCTCTAATTGTAATATTTCACCCTCGCCTCGTATTGAAACAAGCTTAATAAGGTTGTTATGTAAATATCGAGATATTTTTCATACCTAAAAGAGAATTGTACCGGAATATGCTGTTCTTTCGCGATTAGTTTTATCTCGATTGTAAAATTCATTTATGTATTTCAAACCCTGGCCCATTTTAGATGCGTCGATAGATAAATACGTAACAATGCTTATTGTGAACTTAATCAGCTCTATGGGACTTTGCGGACATCTGCAGTTGATTATAATGTATAGTCCTGCACATCCTATAAATTTATCAATTTCCTCGTGGGGGTTTTACGGCAGATTTCAGAAAAGCGTCTGAATTGCTGTCCTTGATTTGGTGATGAAATCTAATTGCGACTCAGATTAAAGAAGACAATTCGACATGCACAAATATTGCTTTTAAGAAAGAAAGCATGCATAATTTCTTTCGCGCTTTTGCTAAGATTTTATAAGTTTTGGGACAAAATTAATAAAATACTTTTCCTGAAAATTACACGCCGGAAAACAAATGATTTTGCCGTAGAAATAGATTCAGGTTGACAAATGCATTCCTCCCAGCCAGACCCAGGCTTATTTTTGATTAACCCGGGATAGAGCTCATTG